>JAIPRM010005900.1:0-19665 GCA_025469315.1 Stegophylla sp. TES_Ste_2020 | reverse complement strand
AACTAATTTTATACAATATATATATATATATATATACTAAAAAAAAAAAAAAAAAAAAACATGTGTTTGGTAACAAAGAAGACGACAGAAGATCCCCCCCGTCTGACTCACACACACAACAATACACGTATAATAAGCAAGTTCATAAGTACGGATGAAAAATATGATATATATATAAAAATGTATCAGTAGTAAGCAAATTATACTATGGCACAGCGTGAGATCGGGGCGGGGGTGGACCGCCATCAGCAGTCTTTAACACAATAACTGGCTAAATTACAGGCCAGGCTACTCCGTCGTGTTTCACTCTCTCCGTGGCTAATATATTATTATTATTGTTATTATAACCTTTAAGGCTTCGTCGTCGTGCGTTTGCCCAAATGATTAGTTTTAATTATTATTGTTACACGATTTGAAAATAAAAATTCAAATTATTCATCACACTGGTTAAAATAATATTATTATTAATGTTTTTCCACCGATTGTTTCATAGCGCTGCCAGTGTACTAGACAGAACAACCTATACATATTATTATAATAAAGAGTAACAATACTTATTAGGTAACGACCAACTGTAATTATTACTGCGTTGTACTGGCACGTGTTAATGAAACGCGATGACTTATGAGAAACAAAGTTTTTAATAATTATATATGTACTAAATATTCTAAATACTTCGCGGAAAAAAATAATGCAATTAATATATATAATTTTAATTACGTAAATACTAAATGCCGTTAAAAAAAAAAAAATATTGATATATCTAAAATTGCAGTTGCAACCGTTAAAAGGTTGCACTCCTCATATAAATGGAACTCGTTGGAAAATAGTCTCATTTTAAATTACCGAAACAATAACTTCAATATAGAGAAAACAAAATTATTGATGAGCGTTGAATTTTTATAACAATACTTGGTTATTTAAAAAAACTTTTGATTGAAAATTTTCATTACACTCATTTTTTTTTAACGTTACTTTCATAGGAAAAAGGAAGAAATTAGAAAAACGTAAGCGAATATTTTCGAAAATTTACATTTCAATATACGAAAACCTTCAAATAAAATAATATAATCCTGCGATTGTGGCCTTTTAGTTATGAACATTCAAATTACTAATAAAATTTTATGATACTTGAAAGTAAAATGATATGACTTCCTACAATTATTTTGAATTGCGACAATAAGTCAATTTTCGTTAATTTTTTTTTAATAAGACGATTCTGAAAGAAGCTTCAGTTTATTTAAAAGAATTCTGCATAAAAATTATAAAGTCTGTTATGATAACACAAAATGTATTATTTACTCGACCAAATTTATATTTTATTAATGAATCAGAAAAGTAAAAAAAAAATCCAATTTTTTTTTTTTTAAATTTTCATAATTTTTTGCACCAAAATATTTTAAATTTTATTGTCTATCTGTATTTAAATTTTCATAAACATTGGAATAATAAAAAAGATAGTTTCCGAGATTTTTTTCTGTCAAATTCTGAGAAGTTTTTCGAAATTTCGAGAGAAAACTATTGAGAATTTCGAAAAAATATATTTCAAGAGTAATAACTCAAGGCGAATCGCGATTTAAAAAGTCGCTATTCAAAAGTCGGACAAGTATTTCTATACGAAAACGAGTACGCATAAAAAAAAAGAAAAAAACATCCTTATAATCGCTCCACTCAGAATCTAAAATTGACTATCTATAGGTATTTTTCGTTCCTCGGGTGGGACACTCATGGTGAGTGAGAAATGAAAATCGTTAAAGCATATTTCTTCAAAAAAACAGTTCCGAGAACAACAGTCTAAACGGAACTTCGGGTAATTATTCACTACAATATAATTTGCAAAAAGTGGTGGCCAACCTCCGTCAGCCCTTAGACCTCACCCAGTCTGTAGATAGACAATGGTTCTCATTTTAACCAGGAGATAATATATATTAATAATTAATTATAGTTATTACTTATTAAAAGCTTATTTGTGCTGTATTTTATTTTTACATAATAAATAAATAATAATAATTTATTATTTGCAAATAAACACGGCGTTAAGAATAAAAACGTAGAATTACAAAAAAAAAAAAGAAAATTTTTTAGAACATTTGGAAAAAAGTTTAATAAGGACTACATTGAAAAATCCGCTAGGCGCGTAACGGTCAACCGCCACTATTCGTGACACGGACTGTAATCGTCACTCTAACATTATATAGTTTTATATTATTATGTATGCTTAATAATTTAGTAACAGAATAATCATTATTCATAAAAATGATTAATTTTGCTGTCTTTTGAAATTTAAATCTTTAATCCCGGCTTTTATATAATTTAAAATTCGCTCAGCTAATTTTTACAAAATATAAATATAAATAGACCTTTATTTGAATAAGCTTTTTCGATCTAAAAGCAATAAATTAAATATGTTAGCACGAAATAATAACGAAAAATGAAACAGTAATTTGAGCCGTAATTCTGACTTAAAAATTTATTCATAAACCAAAATTTTAAAAAATTTTTACAAAATCAAAAATAAGAAAGAAATATTTTGACGAAAAAAAAAAAAAAAATTTACACTGTAAAAAAATCAAAATTAAATGCAATTTAAATATTAAATTAAATCATTTTTTTACGCGAAAAATTGAGAGCTAGCAAATTCTAACATTTTAAATATAAAAAATAATTTTTATACAAAAAAATTGATATTATCTAACGAATTTTGCGATAGTTTAGCGGCCGTTAGAAATATATATGAGAAAATTTGTACTCGGAAACTTCCTGCTCATAATATGAATAATTGAAAATTATAATAAAAAAATTCGGCTAAATATTTCGTTTTGAACTTTTAAATGCACATTATGATATAAGTATAATAATATAAATGATACAATTCAATTCACAACTTGACGGGGGAAATCTTAACCATAATATTCTTATGATTTTCATAACTGAGGTATAACGCGTATTTTGTTGTCGCAATACTATATTTTCTACAAAAATCACCAAACATATAACCCACTGAAAATATAAAACAATTTTTTACTGTTTAGAATAACGTTTACATAAAATAGTTTAGTAAATCTCAAAAACAGAAAACGATCGATTGTAACTTTTACAACTGGTTACCAAATGTTGTGAAAACTGAAATCTACCTCCTCATTATTCTACATAATACTGTTACACCACAGTTTACGAAAAAATAGGGAATATACAATATTTTTCAAAATATAATATTAAATATAAATTGTTATACCAATATTGCATATAGAAGTATAACGACACAGTTTTCGTGTATTTAATTCAATTGAATTTCAATTTTAATTTATACATCGAACAGGGGTTTCGAAAATTATTGACATATCCCTCCAAAAACGTTTTTGTCTTGTGCACACCGAAACCTGTTTACTTATGGCGCAGAGTATGTTAGATAATAATATTTTGAATATGGTAGAAGAGGGGTTTTTTTTTTTTTGTTCCCTTTAGGTCACTTGTCAGACCGATAACGACGTTCCGGATTGTTTGCCTTCTTCTACCAACGACCTTTACATATTTGAATTAGATTAAAGTCAGAAAAGGAATGTTCATTGTACGTTGCTCTGTATATTGTATACATATCAAGTACCACAACACCATCTGCCCAGTATTATAGTATAGTTCATAGTTTCTTTCCTATTGACCGAACATCAAACCAGGGTTCGCAGTTTTAAACATGTTTTTTTTTTTTTGGTCTTGTGAATAACTAATTATATTAATTTATACGATTTATGAATTTATAGGTTGATGGACATACCGAACAGTATGGCTAATTTAAAAAATAAATAAAAAATTTCAAAAAATATATTATTGATATAGTAATATAGTATCAGCAATATTTCCTATTGTCATTAAAAAAGTTAAAATAAATCTATTTTTTTTTTTTTTTTTTTGTATGTTTTGAATATATTTTAAACCTGTTGAAATTAATATGTTAAAAACAATTTGTTTAAAACCAAAAGAAAAGAAATTAATAAAAATTGATTTTTTTTTTTGTTTAAAATGAAACAAATGTTTTTTCCGAACTCTGCAACAAACAAAAACTCTCAATATTATACAATAGTTTTTGAAATTGCAGCATAATTCATTAAAGAAATTCATTAAGAGCCGATTGGTAAAAGAGCTTAGAAAAAATTAGTTGTATTCATTGCGTAAAATATTAAGACACGTGTTTCAAAACTAAATCAATTAGCAAACGAACAAACACTGCTTTGAATTTTTAAATACTTTACATAATCAATAGTTTAAACCTGTGATAAAAATCGAATTTGCATTTTTTTTTCAGCCTTTATCAAAATGTATATGATTACCAACTTCGAGAATTCATCGCTTTTTAGAGACGTATTGAAAAATAATTATTATTATTAAAAAATAAATCCTCAATATTTCTTTTCAACAACCTTGAAAAATATAATTTCTTTAGCTCGTTCGCTGTAACGTTCAAAAGGATGTAAAGTGCACACAGGCAATACAGGCGGAACCAAGAGTTTAGCCAGATGGGATACGTTATTCCCCTCCAAATAGCTTTTTTCGTTTTTTTTTTTACAACTACTGCCCTCAGGGACCTTCTTGTGGGAGGGTTGAAACATAGTTGATTGCAAAACATATATTTACATCGAATTTTAATGCTAATAACTATTATAACAACGTTTCACAGCAAACCCATCTAAATTAACAAAAAATACAATTAAGTCAAGACAGGATAAATACATTCCAATGATATAAGTAATACCTATAAAAAATTCAGTTTGTAGAGAAATTTTTTTAATGATTTTAAATGTAAAACTTGTGGTGATTTATTATTCTAACTAATTATTTTATATCAAACAAAAAAATATTACAGTTAACTGATGATCATTTAATTATTTATTTTCTGTTTATAAATTGAAATACATTAATAAAGTTAAAAAATTATAAGATAACTTATACTTTCAAGTCTTTTGTACAGCTGTTTAAAGGAAATTCTCTATGTGAAGCAGAATTTAAAGGATACGAAGACAGGAATATTGAATTTGATATATTTCTTTTAATTTGTTATTTAACTTATTCGTAACTGGTCGTCCAAATGAAAAAAAAAAAAGAAAGTTATGTGTGTAATTTAGTTTTGAATTTTTATGTAATAACATTTTTCGTGTCGCTCTACACGGACGACATAATATAATATTACCTGTAATTAATTAGCCATGTAGTCAAATGGAAAACCGATAAAATACAAATAATTTCAAGTTTTTATTATATTCTTTAACATTATTTACAGTATAACCAACTAGCACGTTATAATTATTATACTACCACTAGTATTTATAACATTCAATAATTGAAGTTTAAAGTAAAGTTAAGTACAGTAAAGCAAAGATAAGTATAAAATATATATAAGAAAGCCGGACATACTTCGCACCTTGGGTCAGACACTCTTAGTGAGTGTGTAGAATTTTAAAGAAACGATAAATCATCTTTCCAACAACACGGTTATGAACGAAAGAAGTTAATAATATAAAAACAATTAAAATTATAATTTTCAACACAGCCGCACCAAAAGTATCTGACCCGAGGAGCGAAAAATACCCGTGGTGCGAATTATGTCCGGCTTTCTTGTCTATATACTTTACTTTACTTCACTTAACTATATTTTACTTTACTTCTTTTTATCTAATAAATAATGAAAAGGAAAAAAAAAAATAATGAGAAAAAAGTGTAAGAAAAAATGACCAAATTTTTTTTCACGTTTTCAAAATTTTCTCGCACCAAAATATTTTTCATATTGTTGTCTAACTATGTTTAAATTTTCATTAAGTTTAAATTAGAAAAAAAAAAACTGAGCTCTTTAAAATACCATCCAGAAGTGAAACCGGTTTCAAAAAGTTACAAGTCGTGATTTTTAAATAAGTTTTTACAGAAAAAAAATAAACATCATAGTAAAAACACTAGCTCTTCGCTTCGTTCAGAACTTAAAAGGCAAATTACCATATACCTAATAATTTATGATTTACTTTTTAATAATATTTGCATTTATAATTCATAAATATTGTTGCTTGACTTGCACGAACGCAGTTATCTGTTGGGTAAAATGTAATAGTGATTTCTATTCTATATGCTAATTTCACAGCACTAAAATAAAAAAATAAAAACAAATAAAAAAAAAGCCGTTTAATAAGTAGCGGAAAATATTAATTGCCTAATTTTATGTTAAATTACTAAAAATAAGGACCTCTTCTCCTCATTTTTTCCGGTGAATGTTAAGGAATAACAAGATACAAGGACAATATACTATTAATAATATAAATTAAATTATAATTATTCATTAATTAGAGCTTTACAAATATTTTATTTGCTGATTGCTTTTTGCGGCTTAACGTCTAAACTTGTCTCGTACATTGCCGGCGGTATCGGTATAATTGAAGAATAGGTACATTTAATATTGCTTGCGAATTTTCAAAATATTGGCGTCCCCACTGTATATTATCCCATTCAATTCACTTACACTAATGGAAACAACAACAACAACAAAAAAAAAGGCAGTGATGTTCATACTCCAAACCGATAATATAGTTACACACTTCACTATCACATTATTTTTTATTTTTTTTAAATAAATTATAGATTTGAATTCAACAACAAGTGATAATTGCACAAATGCATGAAATATCCGAGTACTGTAAAAGCAAACGGTCGAACAGACGTCCCTCGAACTAAAAAACAGTCAAAACGAATACAATACAAAATATCAGAGAGTGTTGATGATGGTGCAAAACAACTGCGGAACGTACTAGAACAATTATATTATTGTATAATCACACTAATTATGCATGAAAAAAAATTCAATACATTCGTGTGTCCCCCTCCCCTCCCCCGAAGTCACTGTCGTCGCCGGGCTATAGGAAAATGCAACGCAATAGGGGAAGAAGGCTAGGGTTTTATGGCGGACATGCCAAGGGATTATAAAACGGTACATAATATAGCGGCGGCGGGGCTGCAGCAGCAGTTCGCTTCGACGGAAAACTAATGGCCACTTCACCTGTCCCGACCAGAGTTGCATAATAATAATAATAATAATAACACACGCAGATAAATCAAATATTTTATCTTATTTCATAAACTATATTATGCTATATGGAGGGGGTTACCTTAAACTTGTCTTTTTTTTTTTTTTTTTATATATTTAATAATCGATAAACTTAATTTACTTGGAGCTAAATAATTATAAACGAAAAAAAAAAAAAAAATCAAAATTTGAAATATTAAGTATCACCAGAATCACCCTGTATATAACGCGTAAGTGTTTATATGTATATTTATACAGGATGTATATTTAATGTATACAGTACCTATATAAAATACATAACATAAATATGATGTGTAGGGGTGATGAATGTGTTAGCGTGTGTGATGCTGTTTTTGTGCCCGCACTTGTATGACTCACGACGTCGTAGGTATACTATATTATGGACCACACCCTATATCGCGTGTGTGTATATATACACACACAAAAAGCTTTTCGGCCGCCCGCATCCCCGTATATACTACAATAATAATATACCGGACGACAATCGATAATAATTATTATTATTGTTCTATTTCGTTCGCAAAAGTTATCGCGCTATCGGAAACAAGATTGCCTACTCTGCGGCGCCCAAAAAGCCGAGTAGCAATCGGGGGGGGGGGCATTCAATATTATTAACTAATTAAAAATATGTAGGTATGTATACGCAATAAATGTACGCATAGATGCACTCACAGTTAGAGTCGGATTGAACACTACCACTGTGTTGAATCACCGAAGTGCCAATATGTGCGGACCGCTGCATTTTGAACGTACCTTGAGTAATGAGTTGTTCCGTTGCATTACCAGGCGGAGCTATACAGAAACAAAAATAAAAATAATAATAATAATAATAATAATTAAAAAAACAACTATACAATATATTATTAGGTAAATAATATATACATAAAAGTCGACCGGTTCTTTTTTACTAAAATGTTGAAGTACCCATGTCCAACGATATTTTTGTGTATTGAATTGTGTGAGATTCGATGCAGAGATTCCTTCAAGCATTAAATTATTATATTATAATATAGCTGATATAAACATTAAAATGTACTCATTAAAATATGTGAGTATAGAAGCCGGTTTCAGTGGATTTTAAATGCATTTCACTCTTCAATATGATCGCAGGTCGGTACCTACCCTTACACGAGAACTCGACGATAGATTTAAACAGTTTTACAGTATTACGTTAATTTACTGAAAGCATGTTCTGTAAATGTGCATTGCTACCAAGCCGTTAGTTTAATAATAATAAGTGGGAAAATATTATTAATACGATCGTAACGTATTAAGTACTAACGTACTAACTTCTAACTACGTACAACACATACCTATATAATAAAGTACTTCCTGTACGTAAGTCAGGCGCGGCTCTAGGGAGGGGACTGAAGAGGCCACGGCCCCCTCCCAGACCCAAGTTTCTCTAAAGGTAATAAAATATGCTTTTTTCTCAATTCTATCAATATGAGAAAATTATATAAATAAATATAAATCATAATTACCAATAAATTATTGTTAGTACAGTTTATAATATTGATATCTTCTATAGGCTTCTGGTAAATATTCGGGTTCTTTTTATTGATTGTTGCGTTAAGAAATGTATTATTTCTATAAATAACTTTTTCTAAAAGCGGACGTATGCGCGTGACTAGTTCAAATGCAAACGACTAGAATTTATCATGTAAAACTACTCTACTCTAGTGAGTTTTTGTTTAATTGCTTTGGCCCCTCCCTCCCAGAAAAAAATGTCCCTGAAGCCTTGCCTGACCTAAGTAAAAATAATAAAATCGTTTTCATCTAGTAAATTATTTAAGTGGGTAGGTATTATACTATTGGTATCTACAATAGTTGTAAATCATACAATTTAATTATTATAAAAAAGATTTTCTAAGAAATTTTCGAAGACAAAGATTGTACATGATGTATTTCGGCATATATCATAAATGAAATCTACTTATAGATATTTATTCGATTGTAACCCGAGTTGTAACATCATTGGCAAATTAAATTCATTACCTATCCATTAATACTTTTGAGAGTTATCGTTTCACATACAGTATACTAATATTATACCCATGAATTTATAAATAAAAAGCCGGACATCTCGCTTCTGGAATATTCTTTGCTCCTCAGGAGGTGTTTAGTGGGTGTGTTAAATTTAAAAAAATTTAATTGTCATATTTTGGATAGTTTTTCCCAAATTTGAAGAAACTATTGACAATTTCAAAAATTTACATCTAAGAGTACCTTATAGAGGCAAATTTTGATTCAAAAAGTTAGTGGGTCGAAACTTTTAGACAAGTACTTATTTCTGTTCGAAAACGTGTAGAGGTACACATAAAAAAATAAAAATAAAATATACACATAATAAAAAAAAAAAAAACACTAGCTTCTTCACTTCACCCAGAGTCTAAAACTCATAGGTACATAATATATACATATATAGGTAGGTATATAATTATTTTTTAATTTATTGATTTGTAAAATAAATTTACGTTGTAGGTAGAGTTCAAAATATAATTTTATGTGTAAATTATGGGCAATGTTATAGCATACGAAATTGAAATCGCATCTACTGTTATTCGTAAAATGTAATACTTCTGTTACATAAAAAAATATATAAAAAAGCTTACCAATATGATTAGGCATAATTGATTAGGTAGGTACTTGATGAACAATAAAAAACAGAGTATTAACAGAACAAAAAATTACATTACCTGAGTGAATATAAAAATTAGGTATTTATTAAATTTATACAAAAATACGCCTTGTAATATCTTAATTATTAATCTGGCAAAAATTATAAATATATATTGAATGAATTCACTACACTACATTTAAAGTAGGTTAGGTTTAAAAAGATACTTGAATATCTTGTACTGCATTAAAAATGTTTAGGTTAATACTACCTATAGATATTTAGACATTTAAGTGTAAAAATACGTTTAATTATAAAAACATTAGTTCAAAATTATGAATTGGGTAGTTATATGATGAAACAATTAATTCATTTTTATTAGATGAATTGATCATTTTCTATTGGTAATTGAAAAGTCGTAGGCGTATAATATCATTTAATAATAATAATACCATTTACAATAATTGTAAATGATAAACGATGGAAAATTCAAAATGTTTAATGTACACTATTTACACAACTAATAGTGGTACCTGAGGTGGTATATATATCTATATATAACGCAGACCAATCATCAATAAAAATAAATACCAAAATTTAAATAGGTAGTACCTACTAATAACTAGAATCAAAAAAAAATTGTTTACTTAAATGATCAAATAGATACCTACTAAATATTGGCAGGTCAAATTTAATCAATTGTTTAGGTACTATTCATATTTTTATTAACAATCAATGCATATTATGAATTGGGTATTAAATATTAATACAATTTACCATACAATGTATAGTAAACAAATCATATATACCTGATATACCTAAGCACCTAGTTTAGTTTATGACCGATGTGATCAAAAATAAGTAATTTTTTTACGAAATCAAGGACAGCGTTTTAAACCTATGTGTATCCTATCGTGCTTTTCTTCGTCCAAATTTTTAATACAAATCAAAATAAATATAAAATAATAACTCATATTATATTGTGTTATAGGTACCTGTACTACAAATTGGTTAACCTATGTGTTAACGAATGGTGCTAATAAATTAGAAAATTCCAACTTCCAAATCATACAAAATACCACGTTGTATGTTTTTTTTACCGATATAATATAGGTACCTTCTACTGCTTTTATCGTTAGTTCTCTAATTGCACTATTGTTTAAACGGATTTAATTTTATGACACAATAAGTACATTGCATCATCGTTTTTAAAATGTTATCGTTAATATCTGTAAAAAAAACTACCTATTTCTAAGTAGCCTAGAGCATAAAAAAAAATCATTAGTCCTCTCTATGATCAAACAAATAAATCGAAGAATTGGTCAACACAACACAATCACAACCAACTAGTGTACACTAGATTATCTCAACAATAGTGTTTTCAGAAGATAATAATTTCTTTTTAATCCAAATTGGTGAACACAGTAATTATTATCTGCGTGCATGTGTAAGATCGTAAAAAATACTTGGCCTGCGAATATTTTTTTGGTCGAAATCTATATATTTCACATAATATTCAGCAATAATATCTGATAACTGATGGAAAAAAAAACATAATAATAATAATAATAATATACAAAACCGCATGTGTTTGTCGTGTATGAATATTATTAATAATTATTGTAATGTTATTCTGTAGAGGACAGTGTCTGTGAGTGCGCGCGCGTTCTTTTCGTATAGACGGCGGCGGCGGAGGTACAGTTGAGCGTCGGGGATAAGTGGGGTGAGTTGTTATGACGGGAGAGGGGGTGATGGAGGGGATAAGAGTGGCGTACAGTGTTATACGCTGTCGTCGTCAGCCGAGCGAGTGCGTGTAGATGATAAAAATGTTGAACTCCTCCGCGACCATGGTCGTCGTCGTCGTCGTCGTCGACGAGGCCCGTGCACGTCCAGAGACTCTCCGAATTCGCCGCGGTGTGGCTGACGACGAAAGGAATTTTGACATAAAATAATAAAAAAACCCACGAATGATGGCAAATCCGCAATAAAACGCTGATAACGCGACAGCAGCTGCTGATGATGACGAAGCGAAGTGGTGTGTGTGTGTGTGTGTGTGGATAAAAAAACACGAGACATAACGCAGACGTGGTCTATTTTCGAGTAACGATAATACACGGCGATGTGACGGCGACAATAATAAGTGGATGTAAAATAAAAATGTTAATATTATATATAAAAATATAATAATTAATGTTTATGGCTCGGCCCTGTCGTTCGAACCAATTATTCTACAATAAATCTAGGTACATTTATTTGTGATAAAATAATAGGTAATAATAATGAAAATCCGTAAACGGTTTTTTAACATATTTATAATATATTTCCGGATACATCCATAGTATTATAATATACCTATATATGCGGTGCACACCTCTCGGTAACGCTGCCCGTGAGCTGTGCACGGGTGGTTTTCTGTAAAAAAACATTAAATGACCGCTTCGCACGGATCTTTTTTCTATTTTCCATCGCATAATCATAATAACAGTACAAGTTTTCAATAGTAGTACGAAAACGGGATTTCAAGCAAAGAGTTTTTGACCGGTTCTCGACTGCGGGGGACCGAGGCACAGCCGCGGCTGACAGATATCCTTCGATAACGGTCAGTTTTTTGTTTATTATTTTCGACGCTGACTTAACTAACTAGTGTTTACGTAATCGACGCGGTAGTGTTGGCACGCGTATGATGATAATAATAATAATAATATCAGTATCTAATATTATAATACCGTAGGAGAGGAATGGCTGGGGGGGGGAACGCGGGGAAGAGCCGAGGGGACACACGCAACACCGGTATAGGTCGGCGGCAGTATGAAATGTCGCCAGACCAATAATTATTATCAATATTATCGAACAATGACTATAGAGACTGCAACATAACAACACATACCGCAAAAGAAGAATGCCATATTTTTGTCAGGCGTACGTGCGACTTTTTTCCTGGCCGATCGGCAACGGAAAACTATAAACGAACGGGGCGGGTTCCGCGGGGTAATCCGTTCTCCTGTTTATTTTGTTTATTTATTTTTTTTTTATCACTTTTCGCGTTTCACCGAAACGACACGTCTTCGGCGGTCACCACCAGCGCGATCCGTGACCACAGAATCCGTCGTCGATACCACTACCACCGGATTGAAGAACCGCACGGACCTGCGACAGTCATCATCGTTTTCGGTGGCCATAAAAATTTCTATTTTTTATTTTCTCTTCGTTCTCGGATTTCCTACGGACGAACACACTCGAGTTCTCGCACTGTGTGGACGGGACAGAAAAAGACGGATTTAGTAGAAGAACACAATAAAAAGTAAAAAAAAAAAAAAGGCGAACAACGAAACGTCAAAACGACACTACGAACACCGGACGCGTACGACGGTGGCGGACCAACTGCTGTCGGTGTCCGGTGGAGCGGCGGCGGGCCGGCGGGCGACGCGTGCCGAGCCACACCGACGGCGCTCGACCGTTCGGACGGCGGGCGTGCCGGGCGCCGCCCCGGGTGGGCGTGACGCGGCCGTGCCATTCGTCCGGGGCATCGATCGCGCGGATCGCCGGACCGCGCCCGCTGCTGCTGCTGCTGCTGCTCGATAAGGACTCGAGCCGCACGACGACGACGGGCCGATGCGGCGTCGGCGTCAGCGTCAGCGAAATGACGCGCGAGTTTGTGAGAGAATATTATATTATGATTAATAATAGTAATAATAATAATAAAATATTTTAAACGGCGCGGCGCGGCGGCGGAAAAAACGCACGTTAACGCGTGCGTCTCTGTTGCTGGCGGACAAGATTGCAGATTAGGACGCGCGTACTTTTGGCCCCGCGACGATGGACTTAACGATCGGCAAATGTTGACGGCGCAGAAGCGGCTAGATAGAGATGGCTCAGGGGGGGGTTGGGGAGGCTAAGCCCCTCTGAATCCACTCCTAAATGCCCTCGTTACGTTTAGTGTTTTTACAATGATGTTTATTTATTTTTTTTCAAAAAACTTTTTGAAACCGGATTTGCCTCTAGATTTGCGCCTACTTTAGAGAGTTCGTTTTTTGAATTACTCAATTCTTAAATTTTTTTTTTTTTTGGAAAAAAGTACCCAAAATTTGACAAGAACCACTCGGAAACCATCATTTTTTGATCCGAACTGTATGAAAATTTAAATATAAATAGAAAATAATATGAGAAAGATTTTGGCGCAAGAAAATTTTGGAAACGTGAAAAAAAAATTTTGGACATTTTTCTAACATTTTTTTTTCTCGTTTAATTTTTATATTATTAACTTTCTTCGTTCAGAATCGTTTTATTGAAGAAATGATTTATCGTTTCTTTAAAATTCAATACACCCGTCAAGAGAATCCCACCCGTCGTGCGAAGAACACCCATCGTGCGAAGTATGTCTGGCTTTTTTTTTTTAATTGCATAGGTATATGGTTAATACCATCGGATGGAGCTAAACGTTTGCGTAAATTGAATAAAAAATAATTTGGTTGTGGAGGGGGGCTAACATAAATTTGTTTGATTCAGCACCCTTTAATAGTAGGTATATATGTATTGAAGTAATTTGAAAATTTCAACAAAAATTTATAAGCCATCAACAAACATATAATTGGTATTTTGGTGTTCTTATGCGAATATTTGATTCGAGCTAAATATAGATTTCACATTTATTTTACAGTAATGCAGTCGAATAAAATACAATATTTTTTTTTTTAAATGTTCAATAATCGTCCAATACTATTGTTAAAAAACAATGTAATTTACGTCCAATTTTAATTTAAAATATTTAATATTTATAAAAAAAATTTCGCATTTTTTCAATCAAAACGTCGTAAAAATTCGAATTACTCATCCATAGAAAATTTCACAATAATCAAGTTTCCTAAAAATCGGTAGAACCATTTCTTTTTTATATAGGCATTTAAGTGCATAATTTTATGTAAAATTAACGAATTCCGTCAAATCGCTAACTTTAAACGGTTATAAAAAGCTAAACATATGCGTAAATTGAATAAAATATAATTTGGGGGGGAGGGCTAAAGTAAATTTGTTTGATTTAGCAACCCTTCAATGGTATAAGTCTGATGTAATTTGAAGATTTCAACAAAAACTCTTCGTCAAACTCTGTGCAAAAAAAAAAAAATTTTATTCTTTCTCCACCTGCAACCTCCTACCAACACACTTCGTTCTGCATATATATAGGCTCATTTAAATCGCTAAAAACATAAATTCGGTGAAATTATTTTACACGACGAACTATAACCTCCAATTCTTTGAAAATAATTCGATAATTAGATATTTCATTGAAAAGGAATTATAATTTTTTTTTTTTCACTTACAAAACATATTTTTTCTGTACGGAATTCATGCAAATATGCTGTCGTCAGGGCCAGGATTATTTTGTCTACTGATGAAAATGATGAAATATGCATTATTAATATTATTATTTTTTCAATATAGGTATGCAAAATATGTCCTTTGAACATTTCAATAGCTAATCATATAACACTCGAATTCGACTTATATTGAAACGAGTCACTAGTAGAGATTAGAGGGTTACATTACTGGATGATTTCCCTTCTCAGTAAGATTTTTAATGTATATTATTTGATTATATTCGTTAATTTAATTTTATCATGTGCATACAGCACAAATCGTAAACCAATCTGTGTCGCATATATTTTGCTATTTTTTTTTTCTAATACAAAACAAAAAAGCTGAACATACTGCGCACCATGGACATTTTTCAATCCATGGATATCATGCTCTTGGCGTGAGTGTATTCAATTTTAAAGAAATAATAAATAATTTCTTCAATAAAACGATTCTGAGCGGAGCTTCAATTAATTTACAGTAATAATGATTGCTGATTAAGTTATATTTAACAAAATATGTAATTTAATAACGTTGAAAGCCCGATAATTGTGTGAGTGTATCAGGTAATAAAATATGTCTTTATGAAAATACTATATAACCAATAAAAGTCCATTTTATAAATTTATAAGCCATCAACAAACATATAATTGGCATTTTAATGTTCTTATGCGAATATTTGGTTTGAGCTAAATATAGATTTCACATTTATTTTTCAATAACACAGTCGAATAAAATACAATATTTTTTTTAAATGTTCAGTAATCGTATTATTAACTATTAACAATAGTAATACTATTGTTTAAAAACAAAGTAATTTATGTCCAATTTAATTTAAAATATTTATAAAAAAAATTTCGCATTTTTTCAATCAAAACGTCGTAAAAATTCGAATTATTCATCCATAAAAATTTCATAATAATCAAGTTTCCTAAAAATCGGTAGATTCATTACTTTTTTATGGGCATTTAAGTGCATAATTTTATGTAAAACTAACGAATTCCGTCAAATTGCTAACTTTAAACGATTATAAAAAAATAATTGACTTGAGATTTTTTTCAGTACTCTTATAGTAATACATATGAGTATGTTTGTATTAAGTTGTCATGTTTTAATATTCTGCAGACATTATAATTCTATGAAATAAAAACTTACAAAAAACGAGAAACTTCCAATTTCTTCAAAGCATTATACTTACCTCAAGATTGGTCTGCAAATAATTTGAAAATTGTGTGAAGTATATGTGCATGAATATTTTAGTAATTGGGGAAAGTTTCAAGTTTCTATTTCTATTATTTTTTATGTTATTACTAAAAAACTAAAATTAATTTCATGATAATATTTATTTTGGTATTTCCAGTAAAATATGTTTGTACGTAATATTTACATTTTTTTTTTTCAATCAAAACCTTGTAAAATTTTTAATTATTTGTCTGAAAAAAGTTTTCTTTCGTAAAGTTTGGTTCAACCAAAAATTTTTAATATACGTTGAAGTGTGTAATTTTATGTAAAACTAATGAATTCTGTCCAAAAATGCTAACATTAAACGGTTATTAAAATGCAATACATACCTTAAAAGTGACTAAACGTTTTTGAAATATTTATAAAGTGTTTCATAGAGATAATAGATTAGATAGAATAAGATTAAAGGGATACTTATCAAAACGTTTGAACAAGTTTTTCTATACGAAACCGTGTTTCCAGAAAGAGAAAAAAGGGAAAAAAAAATTTACTTCACACCTTGAGGTGTTCTTCACACCTCGGGTGGGATACTCTTGGTGAATGTGTTGAATTTTAAAGAAACAATAAATCATTTTTTCAACAAAACGATTCTGAGTTGAGCTTCAACTAATGCACAATAATTATTATCAGTTCACACTACAATCGAACTCAGCGTTGAAAAATACATAAAACGGCGATAAAACATTATCAACCTTCTTGTGTTTTTTTAAACTAGAAATTTATCATAATGGTATTTTCCGTACTTTCTCCAATTTTTTTCAATCCATCCTTAGTCAAATGTTTAATTATTCGTCTGTAAAAATTTTATTGCACCAAAATATTTATAATGAAATTTTTCATCTATGTACCAAGTTTCAAAAAAAAACAAAATCGGTTGAAACAATTTTCTTTTATGTACGTTAAAGTGTGTAATTTTAGGTAAAACTAACGAATCAACTAACCGTCAAGAGTATTCCACCCGACGTGCGACCCTATCCACTTTTTTTTATATCTAAGTTGATTATTATTCTACTTGTTTCCAAAACAGTTATAGAAGTTATAACAGTTACAGAAATAATAATGACCATTAAATTTTAATTATAGTTAATATGTGTATCTGAATAACGAAAATGTTGCGTATAGAATTTTCAAATATGATGGTAAATTCAATAATGTCACGTACTTATACTAAAATATGAAATTCATATATGTAAATATCAACATTGTTGGGGTTTGGGGCAAGTACCTATATGGTTTGGGGCAATAGTATATGACATAGGTACACACTAGTTTTTATTACAAATTATTCACAAGTAAGTAGACAGTGATATTAGTCGAAACAGTATACCCTACAGGAGCATAAAAAATTGTTGCTAAACCTTGACAAACGATAATAAACCATGAAAAACAAAGGAAAATATTTATTTAAGATAAACATAATATACATCAGCTCTATAGAGTATAGATGATAATATTACCGTGTGCACCTGTTTACATAACCTGTGTTTATTTGTAAATTTATGATATAGATCGTTTTGTTATATTATAAATAGTAATAAAAATAAAATTTGGCTTATGAGTATTTATTGTTCGAGTCTTACATACTGCATTCACATGCACAATTCATTTCGACTGATTTAATACTGATAAAGTATTTGAAGACACAAGTGATTATTGTAAACACACCCTGAAATATTCCACAAATTCATGGAGTGTCGTATTTTCTTTAGAAAATATTATGTATCTTAGTAACTATATTGTTAACAATAGTAAAATACATCTGAAAAGCACAAGTGGGCTACTCTTGATGGGTGTGTTGAATTTTAAAGAAACGATAAATCATTTCATCAATAAAACGATTCTGAGCGACAATAATAATTATCAGTTTTTTGAAGAATTTTGAACTTTTAGACGTTGAACTAAAAATTATTTTGTTACATACGACATTTATTAAATAACAATCGTTAAACATATTCAAATTACCCTTATTGTATATTAACTGTAGCTCCAATCAGAATTTGAAGAAATGATTTATAATTTTTTTTTTTTAATTCAACATACCCGGCTAGAGTATCTCACTCGAGGTACGAAGAATACCCATGCTTCGAAGTATGTCCCGCTTTTTTTAATTTTTTTTGAATAGTTTGAAAGTATTATAAATGTGTTTTATGGGATACGAACATTCAGCCGAAGTAATTTATTATCGCAGTACCACAGAGCACATGATTGGTTTAGTAATATATGATTGGTTATAATCTATTTCAAAATTAATTTTACTTAAATCTTAAAAATATCAAAAATATCTGATCATAAATAATTTTAAATAGAATGTATTTCACGATGTTTCAGGTGTTCAGTACGATTAGAATAATGCAATAACTTTTGTTATATTAATAATTTTTAATTATTGTTTCATTTAATTTATGTAAATAAGCGTATGATTTTGAATAGTTTTTCTTGTTAGCGTTACATCAATTTTTTATGTATTTGGACGATTATAAATTTTTGAGATGACTCACTGAATTTTTAACATATTTATACAAGTTAAACGTTATTATATAATCAGTTATCTATAAAAATAAGATAAAAATCACCAAAAGTTGTTGTAAAAACCCAACCGTAAAGTAAAACGGTTTAAATCAGATATAAATAATCACTGTAAAGTGCCATTCATAATCGTTGAGTAGGATGCTGTGCTCAGATGTCACTGCCTGACATTTACTGAAATTAATGCACATTGAAATACTAGGCCATCTGATACTATAATAATTTGCGTACAACACTGTATACGTAAGTGAATCTTTATTCCTTGTTATATAATACTTGAACATAATATAATAATTTGACCATTTGTGGAATATTTATGTAATGTATCTTCTTCTAAATCATATTAATTATTGGCAAGTATCCTGTTTTAAATTTATAATATCATATATATTAGGTACATTATGAATATTATAAACACAAAGGTATATGACACAATATCATTGGTATTCTTATTAAAATGAAAATTAATTAATTAGAATGTACGTTAATAATTCTAGTAAATTTGTTAAACTATGTCTGATGTCTTATCAATAAAGTGTCATTATTGATTCCGTCATACCTGCAGCACTTGGTGTCTCTGTTTGTCTAATACAAAGTGTCCTGTACGATTTGAAAAATGTCATAACTTTTCTTCTGTTAATAATTTTAGATTCTGAACGAAGTAAAGAAGCTTATGATTTTACAATGATGTTTATTTTTTTTATTTTATTTTTTTATCTTTCTGGAAACACTTTTTCGTATAGAAATACTGGACCAAAAGTTTCGATCAATATCTCTAAAGAACCGAAATCATACCCAGATGGTACTTTAAAGAAGTCATTTTTCCAATTACTCAATACTTTTTCCA
>JAIPRM010005899.1:2676-19665 GCA_025469315.1 Stegophylla sp. TES_Ste_2020 | reverse complement strand
TCCTTCGTTCAGAATCGTTTTACTGAAGAAATGATTTATCGTTTCTTTAAAATTTAATACGCCCGTCAAGAGAATACCACCCGTCGTACGAAATACACCCATCGTGCGAAGTATGTCCGGCTTTTTTCTTCTGTTAAATAAATATGAGACCGATTTTAATTCATTAAATGTGACATTATTATAGTTAATTATTTTTCACATAAATAATTTTAAAAAAAATAGCCTTAAAATTATAAATTTTAAATCCAGATATCAAAAAACCAATTTGTTTTGAATATTCTACTTACTTTTCTAAGATATAAAACACATAAAATGCAAAAAAGACTCAAGCCCTGATTAATAATTATGAATTATTGTACGTTATTTTCTTAAAATTAATTACAAATAATTTTCTAGTGGAAGAAATGAAAAATTTAGCCACAAAATTAATGCATAAATCTTACAAAGAACAACGAGAACAATTGAACGTATCATTCGATCATCTATCATTCAATTTTTCTGATTTATACTCTATATTACATAGAGAGTTAAAACGAAGAGAGATAGAATCAAATGACCCGAACAAAATATCCAAGTGGCTAAATTCTTCTCATTCCTATGCGAAATTACACGAGGCTTTGATATTAGTGAAAAACAACAATATCATAGCTAAAGAAGTATATTTAGAGAAATTAAAGAGTATGATGAGCCAAACAATTGTAAGTGGTATCGACATTGATGGCATACTGAAAATATGTTATTTGATTAAAAAATCGCCTCATCTGACAAGCATTTACAAGTATGTATAACTATACACATTTATTCCCCAATATAACACTTCAATTACCTACTTAATGTTAATTGTATTAAAATGTCCATTATTTATTATTGCTAGTGAATTGAAATATCTTATTGAACAACTATATCAGCTCAATCGCAATAAACAGTACAGTTGTAAGGAACTTCAACCAATTAATAGCTTATTGCAAAATAATTTCAAACAAGTCCACGTTGATCCCTTTAAATCGTTAAATATTCAATTTGATCAGCTACAGCTGCACACTCCTGTTTGCTCACCGATGCTGCAACCAACCAATTCAAAATCAAGTTATGATAACCCAAACTTCAAATGTAAGAACTATTTATCAAATTCCATTTTAGATTAAATAATTTTTTATGATGTTCAATTTTAATTTTCAGTGAATTATAATCAAAGCGATGATAATGGATGTTCCACATTTGACTTTCCACAGTCATTTTCCAGCCTAACGATCATTGACCAACACATGGATGGAGCGTTTTCTAAGTGGCTTCATTATTTGAAACTCCATAAATATCAGTGGTTCTTCAATGGCCTTTCATATTTTGAAATTGAATGTATTGATGAGGACAATATTGATGAATTCATAGCTAAAGTGAACTTCAATGCTATTACAAAAGGGGCAAAGAAAAAAATCTGCGTATCGACCAAAAACCTAAGAGACCGAAAACAAAAGTTGGATGACATTAAAATTGTAATATTTTTATTAAATATTTATTATAATTTATTTAATGTAAAAATTTTATTTTTATATTCTATTTTTTTTTTGATTTCAGGCTTTGGATTTGGAAGTTAGCCCAGATAAAATGTGTGAATATTTAATCTACATGCGAGAAATACTACATTATCCTATTCCCAACAAGTATTGTTTTGTCGGCGATCAGTTACAACAAGATATTTTTTGTGTTATGAAAAAGCTGTTCAATCAATTGCTGGGAAAACTGAATTCCACCAAGTATCTGATTGCTCAAAGTTTAATTGGAACGTCAATTAATAAATTTTTGGAATGTACTATTTTAATAACTAGCAATCAGATATTCATGAAACAGCAAGTGGAAGAGACATTGATTTTTGCAAAAAAGTTGAAAGTTGAAGTCTGTAAAACGCCTAGGAACTTCAACTAATATAATACTTAATCAATGATGCTATAATTCAAACCCATTTTTATGTATGTTTCATATTTTATACACCTACATTATTATTTTATGTTAATTACTATTTTACATAACTAAGACTTTATTAATTTAATTATTGTTTTTTTTTTTTAATTATATTTTTAATTTTAATGAGTTGAGTTTTTAATATTTTTATGTTTTAATAATAAAATTTTTTCATTTATTGACTATTGTATGTGTAATACGTAACTATGAGACTTAAAAGTTATCTAACCATTATTAAAATGTTTATATACCCATTATTTTTATATTAAAGTTGAAACATTTTTGTTTTTTTTTTTTCATGTATGCTTTTTTAAATTTATGTAAACGTTGATTGAAAAATATATAGTTAATTTTATTTATTTTGATATTTTTAAGACTAATTTATATTTTTAATTGTGTTGAATTTGAATACTAAGAGGTAAACATATAATTAAAATTCTATTTTTATTCTATGATTTCACAATGTTTATTTTTTTCCCTCTTTCTGGAAACACTTTCTTATAGAAATACTTATCCAAAAGTTTCGATCAGTAACAATTCTATAGGTCCGGAATCACGCCCAGATGGTACTTAAGAGCGTTCATCTTTCAAATATCTCAATACTTTTTCCAAAAACATGGAAAATTTGTCAAAAAAATTGACAAAAAATGGCAAAATATTTTGAGTATAGGTTTAGCGCCACTGAGCCTAGTCATCTCATAACAAATAAAATTTAAATAAAAATTTTAAGATTGAAATAAATAGTTACATTTTTATACTAGCCTACCAAAAGAAATAGGTTGTTGAATTATCCTAATATCTATGTACCTATTAATTGATGTAAATAATGTATTAATTTTGTAAATTTTGAACGCGATAGGTAAGGTTAAACTTCCTAAACTAGTGAAAAAAAACGTATTTTGTAGTAAGTTTTAGAAATAATCGTTCATCGCGATGTGTATCAAACTGAATTGTTCGGCCAGATAATACATTTGACTCCTTGTTGATACACTGCTTATTTTCAAAAACTGTAAACTTATCATCAAATTAGTTTTAACTTAAATTACTGAAAATTGTACACATTTTTTTTTTATTATTTATAAAACAAAACATCCTCTGAATATCTTTTCTTCAGCAATGCATATTGTGTCAATATAGTACATCAATACTAGCTTTTTTTTTTAACTATACAATTAACTAAACATAGCTACATAGCACAGAAAAACAGTTAAATAACAAAGAATAATCTATTCTAAAGACATAATAATACATATTGTATAATATTATGTCTATGATATTCTATTCTGTGGTAATAAAATAATAATAGATAACATTTCTTATCAAAACACGAATTGATAATTCGCCTCAGAATATGTCAACCACCATTCCAGGGACCATGGCCTCACATTAGATTAGTACTCTATAAAATTTTTTATTATCTATGGATGGTTATCATACATTATTATCTCGCGGTTCGGTTCGAATTGTTTAAAAACTGTTGTAATTTTAAATTAATATTTTGTATTTTATTATTTCATGAGAATTTCCCAGTGTCAAGACGTCGTCGCTTATACCATTATTAATGCTATGAAATGGACTTAAAACGTGTATCGACCATTAAATGTGACCAAGGAGCTATACGTGCCGTCAGGTTTAATGGTTAAGTTCATTATATAAACCGTTTTTAAATTTTTACACTTTTTATATAGTCGAATTTTGTTTTATCATGTACAGTGGACGGTGAATATTGTTTGACATGCGGTAGTGACAAAAAAATAAAACTATGGAATCCTTACAAGGAATTGTGTCTGAAAACATATGCTGGCCACGGAGACTGTGTTATGGACGTTTGTGGATCATGCGATAGCAGGTATGCTCCCCGAATGTCACTTCAAAATAACTAATGAAATTCTTAATATTATAATGTGTGATTGATTGTTTGTTTAATGTTCAGCGAATTGGTATCTTGCGGAGCAGACAAATCTGTTGTGTTATGGGATGTGTCTGACGGAAGAGTAAAACGAAGGTTAAGGCAACACGCTGCTGCAGTGAACTGTGTCAAGTACAACGAAGAGTCTTCAGTTGTGGTATCTGGATCAAATGATAATACTGTTTGCTGTTGGGATACAAGAAGTCGTAATAATAGTCCAATTCAAGTATGATGTCGTTCCATTAAATATATTTTAATTAATGATGTTTTATGATAATTTTATCTTTTTATTTAAATTATTATTATTAAATGTTTTATGTTTTAGATAAATAATACTTAGATATTAAAGAACAACTTGAGTAAATTTTCTGTGAATTCCTTATTTTATTTTTATCCTGAAGTTTTTCAGTTTTGATATTGAAATAATATATAAATATGTGTATTTTTTTTCTTTTTGATTCTGAGCAGAGTCAAGCTTATGATATTATAATGATGTTTATTTTTTTTCTCTTTTTGTGAATACTCGTAATGAAATACTTGTCCAAAAGTTTCATCATTATCTATAGATCTGAAATCACACCCAGATAGTATTTTAAACGGGTCGTTTTTCAAATTTTTTTCTAAAAACGTGGAAAATCTGTCGAAAAATTAGCAAAAAAAAACAGTAAAAAATAGTTATACCGTAGTTTTCATAAAATTGAAATTCGCTTTTCAACATAACTTCAAAAGTAATGGAGCTAGATACTTAAAATTTTCTTTAATTACTAAAAATAATCACAAGAACATAATTTTGAGTTAAGTGTAGCAGTTTAAAAATATTGGAAATTTCTCATTTTTTTAAGTTTTTATTTTATACAATTTTTAATTTTACAATGATGTTTATTTTTTCTTTTTCTGGGAACACTTTTTCATATAGAAATACTTGTCCAAAAGTTTTGATCAGTATCTCTACAGGACCCGATTCACACTCAGATGGCACTGAGATGCAAAGTACACACTTTATGCCTATAATATGATTTTACAATAATAACCCGAGTTCTACATAATAAATACAATTTAATGAATTACATTAATTCTACATGTACAAGTAGAATTGATACCTAAGTAAAAATTGTAAAATCATTGTTTTTAGTACATATATTCTTATACCAATAATTTAAATTAACAATGGTTCAATACCATGCGTACAGAAAGCGAGTAAAGTTTTTAGTGGTTTAATCGTAAAAAAAAAACTCTAGTATATGCCAAAATGTAAATAAAATTTATAAAAATGATTAGGTTAGGTTAGTATTAATTTTTTTTTTTATAAAAATTAAATACATTAAAATCAATTTTCTTTTTATACATCTTTTATCACAATTTAGAAATAATTTTAATTAATTTATATACACAAAGTTTTAATCTATTTTTGTTCCAAGATTTGAGGCGATCAACTTTCAATTGTCAATCAAGAAAACACATCTATATGAAACCTGTATTATTTTGTTCCTTAGTGATGTTTAAATGTTATATTAAAATGTACAGATTAGATTTTCATGCAACATTTTTATTACTGATAATAAGTTATTTTAGTTAATGGTATAATATACATATAAGTGACATGCATAATATTAAGGAATATCATTTTATCACATACAATAGTAAAATTTTAATTTTTTTGTGAAGTGTACTATTTTTTTATCATTGCGCCTATAGTTGTCGGCAACCACCCTACCCTGTGGCCAAGCGTCATTAATGGAAATTTGTGCTACTGAAAAAATGAATTTTGTGTCTTATACCACTTGGTGACCAGCCTCTACCCCCCATTTCCAAATTGGATTCTTGTTAATAATGCAACCATTTTAAACTATATTTTGTGTTTACTTTTTTTCTGAATAGGTTGGTAGTAGTTAAGATAATGCATGTAGAGAACTTTTTAAATATCAGAATAATAATGATACAATTTTTTTTTTCTACATATTTTATTTAGGTTTTAAAAGAAGCCAAAGACAGTGTTACTAAAGTTTTAGTAATCGGTCATCAAATTCTAACAGGTTCTCTAGATTGTTTCTTACGTACTTATGACATAAGAATGGGCAACTTGGACTCAGATTTTATTGGAAGTAATTAGTAATTTCATTTAGCTAAACTTGTTATAATTTTTTCCCCAAAATTACATTACAATTTACAGCTTATATAAATTATTTATTGTATTCTCATATTTTTAGAGCCAATATCATGTATAAGTGTAACACAAGACAATATGTGTACTTTGGTTAGTTGTACAGACAATACATTGAAATTAATGGACAGGCAAAAAGGAGAATTATTGAATGAGTATAAAAATTTATTTTTGAACAAAACTTTATAAAATATTTATTATTTATAAAATAAAATTTATTACAGGTATAAAGGTCATACGGTCAAAGATTATTTTATTGAAAACTGTATATTTCATAATGATAGTACAGTAATAAGTGGGTCCACATGTGGCAATTTGTGGTGTTGGGACTTTGTAAGTGCTCAGCTTATAGAGAAGTTGACTCCAAATGATAAGGGTTCATACACACAATCCATCAACTCAATTTGTACTCATCCTAGTAAAAAAGTACTAATTATGTCATGTGGGCCTAGTATTAGTGTTTGGTCAGAATGAATATTCTTCCATCTATATGTAATTGAAACATGGTTCAACATATTCAAAAAGTCTATCATTTGTACTTCTCCGACTAGCTATATCTTTTGGTGTATCTTCTGAACCATTTGGCAGTTTTACATTTGGTTGAATATTCGGTTGGGACAATAATAATTCAATGAGCTCGTGTGAATCTGCTAATTCAGCTACTAAATGAAGAGGTGTTATACCTAAAAATGTAAAGATATATGTGTTAATAATAAATTATGATTTACTCGAAATATTAATGTGTTTTTATAATAATAGATTTTACCGCCATTAGTTAAGGCATTTATGTCTGTTCCAGCTTCTATTAATTTTTCTGCACAGTCTACATTATTCCATTTACAAGCTGAATGAAGAGGTGTCCATTGGTCAATTGTTCTTGCATTTGGATTTGCATGATTCTCTAATAGAAACTATTAAGTATACATGTAACTTTAATATCAATAGTATGAATAAATATACTAAATGCTAACCTCAACAATTGATAAATTATTACTATAACATGCTCTATGTAAGGCAGTATAACCATCTTTATCGTGGACATGGACTAATCTATTATTTTTTGACACCAAAGATTTGACTAAATCCAAATTCCCTTGTTCAGCAGCCCATAAAATCTCGCGTTCTGGACTAGCTAATTGATAAAAATATAGTTTTTAAGTAATTATTATTATTTAATAGTACTCATTAATTCATTTGGAAAATTATATTATGAATTAATATACACAATACTACCTTTAAGGGTTTTAATAAATATCTTTATTAAGTAGAAATAATTCAAATATAAGTCATAAGACTTAACTGAAATAAAGCCTTGAAATAAAAAAGATTTTGGCGCAAGAAAATTTTGAAAATGTGAAAAAAAATTTTGGACATTTTTCAAACATTTTTTTTTTCTTATATTATTAACTTCCTTCGTTCAGAATCGTTTTACTGAAGAAATGATTTATTGTTTCTTTTAAATTTTATACGCCCGTCAAGAGAATACCACCCGTCGTGCGAAGTGCACCCATCGTATGTCCGGCTTTTTTAATATTTGACTTGGTTTGGTTTTTATTAGTTTCCTTAATCAAGGAGTTCTTTTTGTCGTACCCTGTAATAATAATAATAATATTATGATACACTCGCGTCGCTCGGTGGATCGTAAATTAGGGGGGGGGGACTCGTGGGCTCGCCGCCGCGCCGTTCGCAGTCGCGCTCCTCGCGTCTTTGTATAAATAATTGTCGAGTGGAATAATTGTCCACTGATGCATCTTGACCTGATAGTTATTTGTCCCTTTGTAATTTCAGAAAGTTTCGAGAACCGCGCGTGCACCGTTTACACGGTATACACATTTATACGTATACGCGGTTAAGTATAAACGTATATATATATATAATATATTATATATGTATTTATGGTACGGCGGCGGTAGACTCTCGTCGTCGTGCAACTTCGCTGTCCTTTAATTACCAACGGAAACGGGGGATGTGACGATCTCGACGGTATAAGCATTATGTTCTGCTCGCTCGAGTGTAAGACCGCACGCGCCTCCTGCGTCTTTTATATTGCGTTATAATAATAGTACGCATCTATACGTAATATATATGTGTATATATATATTATATATACGCGTACAACAATGATGTATAATAATATACGCATATACGATTCGTCAGGTCACGTTTTTCGGACGATTCGATGATGTCATTATTACAACAATTATTTTCCTCCTATTTAAAGGCATTACTTCCTTTTAAATTATAATATGTATCTCTCTACACATAGGTACCCGTGTCTTTTGTTCAAACTCGGTGTGCGCCTCCTACGTGGAAAGATCACCGTGTGGTGTCCGGACGGCCGCTGCGCCACTGTTAATTTTCTTATATTTATCGTTGTACAGTAATTAACTATTATAATTAACTATTATACGGTCACTCGTCGCGTGTAATTAAATTCAAAACCGTCTTTAAAATACGTCCTTGACGCGTGTGGGTAGGGTATCGCCAACGCGGTGGTGACGGGTCCGAGGGACCGGATGACCGACGGGTGAACAGACGAATTGCCAACCCTGTTTCAACAGTCCCACGCGGCTGGTTTTTATTAATAGGCTGTGCGTACGAATATATTATATTGACGTTAAGCCGTTAATTATTCGACATGATACGTTTAATAATATACGGCGGCACTGGTCTAGCGTATAATCTACCGGTCGTGAGCGAATAAGTGATCTAAATTTTAACGTTTACGATATTACGTGGAACCTACCAAAAGGGCCTGATTATAAAGCTGATCGCCAGTAGGCTAGAGCCGATTTGACGTCCTTACTTAACCTAACCTAACCTTCGAGTGTTCCGGAGCGGAGTCACCAAGTCGCCGATACTTTATTTTACTAAACTTTACTCCATTTTAATTTATTTTACTTTATTATTATTATTTTTTATCTAATAAATAAAGAAAAGGAAAAAAAAAATTTATTAAGATTAAAAAGTGTTAGAAAAATGTACAATTTTTTTTTTCACATTTTGAAAAATTTTCTTACGCTAAAAATATGTTTTTCATATTATTGTCTATGTTTAAATTTATCATAAAGTTCGGATTAAAAAATGATGGTTTCTGAGTCTTTTTTGTAAAATTTTGAGTAGTTTCCCCCCAAAAAAATTCAAGAATTTAGAAATTCCAAAAGTACTAACTCAAGGCAAATCAGGTTTCAATAAGTTGCTGGTCGAGACTTTTGGACAAGTATTTTCATACGAAAAAGTGTTTACAGAACAGAAAAAAATTAAAAATAAATAAATACATGAACATCAATGTAAAAACACTAGCTTCTTCACTTCGTCCAGAATCTAAAACTTTTCGAAATGATGCGAATTAATTGGTGGCAAAACGTATTTTTCATCTGAAAATTGAGCGTTGAAAATTCGAGAACTATATTAGTGTAACACGGTAGACAATAATAATTAGTAATTCAGTTCAACGTTAATATTTTCAAAAGCGTTTGGGAATACCGTCGTCTTATATTATGGCATTTTTTTTACCATGTTTAGTTAAATTGAAAATTTATGTGCCAACGAAAATACGTGGTGTTTATTAATTTTTTCCTGTCGCTCGCTCACTTACGTGACTTTTTTTTTCCTAGTTAATTAAATGATAATAAATATACATTTTTGTTTGTCCGAGTAAAATAA
Organism: Stegophylla sp. TES_Ste_2020; assembly: GCA_025469315.1. NCBI lineage: Eukaryota > Metazoa > Arthropoda > Insecta > Hemiptera > Aphididae > Stegophylla > Stegophylla sp. TES_Ste_2020. The sequence continues at coordinate 9,970 of JAIPRM010005899.1, read as the reverse complement.
TAATAAATAAATATTACGTAGATACCTACATAGTAATAAAAAGAAACCTTACTACAATAAATTTTATTAGTACATTTTTATCTCGTAACAATAATTGATTAGTGTTACTGTGACGGTAGGCCTGCAGCATCCATAGTGTAGAAATTGCTAATACTTTTATTCGATATCTTCGTTCTTTACAGGGGCCACTTCAGTGGGAATATATAGGCGTTTTCCATATAATCTACCACAGTATATATATATAATAAGCACATACCTTTGAGACGTATTGTTAAAGATCTTTGATCATTATAATAAAACGCCTTTAGGTAGTTTATGAAAAATAAAAATTCTTCGTCTTTTGATACTCTTGTAAACACAAGATAGATATCGAGTATCTAAAACGAGTTTTTTCTCGTATCAATTTCGATATTTTAATATGTACAATAATCGTACATACTGTATGATTTGAAATGGTTACCGTACTTATTCGATACTGCTTATTCATTATGATATAATTATACGCACCAATATGAAATTGTAATTAGGCTTATGTTCCATGTTTGATTTATACAAATCAAACCAAATAAATAAGTATTTTTACTTATGAATACAATTTAAAATTTTATTTTTAAGAACTTGGAACAATATTCAATAGTTAGGAGAGTAACCCTTATTGTTATAGTAGGTATATTATTATTATTTACTAAATATTGACTTCTTAAGTGTAATGTGAAAATAAAAAAACTGTTTCCGTGTATCGAAGTCTAAAGTTTTAGTACCATATTCTATAGTTAAGTAACATTTTACCTGCTTGGGAATGTAAAAGATAAACATTACTAGCGTTATCCTCCCCTTACATTCAGCACAGATTTTACTGTACATTTGTCTCATAAATAATAATTAATGCGAACACGCAATTTTACTTTGAAAACCTAATATCAGTACGAAAATTCCCAATAGGAATTTCGTTAAATCACGTATAAAAAAACAATAATAATTTAATAAATTTAATTAAATTTTATAAATTTTAAGATCATCATTATGTTGTGTATAATTAGATATACATAAAAAAAAAATAATAATAATATGATTACAAATTATATCTTTTAATTAACGGACCTAATAGAATATTTTTTATGAAACAACGTGATTTAATTTATTAATGGTACAAAATTTAATTGAAATTGTTTTAGTTTATTAAAGAACATTAATAATGCGTTAGATATAACAACTGTACGAGACGCAAAAGTATAAATATGGATCGTGATGTTATTTAACTGCAAAAATGTTGTAATTATGATTTTTTTTCACTCGGAGCTTTATATGAATTGAAGATATTTGTATAATATACGGCGTGTGTCTGTGTGTAATTGTAATTATATTACGCATATCATCTATGACGTAGTCGTAGCGTGAAGAAACAAATTTATTTCAAATTTACAAATAATATACGATATCATAAAGTTTATAAAATTTCAGGCAGAATTACAATAAAATATAATTATTCCTAAAAATTATGCATTTCGGTATATTTCTTCTTCATTAAAATAACATTTTTATTCTATTAGTACGACTGAAGAATTTATGAAGATATTAAATCTTTTTTTTTATGAGTGCTTTATGAATGTCTATGTGCGGTAAAATTAATCATTTTAGTATTCACATAGATAGAAAATCCTATAAAAAAGATTTTGGCGCAAGAAAATTTTGAAAATGTGAAAAAAAATTTTGGATATTTTTCGAACATTTTTTTTTTCTTATATTATTAACTTCCTTCGTTCAGAATCGTTTTACTGAAGAAATGATTTATCGTTTCTTTAAAATTTAATACGCCCGTCAAGAGAATACCACCCGTCGTACGAAGTACACCCATCGTACGAAGTATGTCCGGCTTTTTATTTTTACTTTCACTCTATTACTTATATTTAATTGCTGATAATTAGTCAAATTGGATTAGGTTGAATATTGTTTTGTATTTTGTAACTCGACAGTTGTTTAATTGGTAATGGTAATTTGTTTCATTTTTCGTAAGCTAATTTTTAAATCATATTGTTAAAACTTAAAACAATTAATTCCAATTGTTGATAAAGTACAATAATTGTAATTCTTAATCGGGTTTTTTTTACTTGAAAATTTAATTTTGGTATTTATTAAGTTGATTATAGCTGTAGCTATATATATATATTATTTAAAAAAAAAAAATTAATTTTAATCAACAACTTACCCCCAAATTATTAGTTATTATTGTTTCATATTGTAAAAAGCGAACGTCCAAATTTTATGAAAATTCTAGTAATGTCGTTGTTAGTTTTTAATCTATTCAACACGATAAAAACAAATCTATTTAAGTTGAATAATGAGGCTCTAGAACACATGCCTATTGTTTAACATTATACTTAAAAGTTTACGCTTAATGTACTTAGAATGTTTCAAAATTAAAAATGATTGTTAATTACATTTGATTTTATGTTAAGGTAGCAAACCAGAGATTAAATAAAAATATATTAGGTACCTAATACTATCCCACAAAGAATAAAATATAACATTCATCTTAGTCATCTGGATCAAAAGGACAAGGGTAATAACATGACTGATGCTCTTAGGTTGTGTGACGCGTATAAACCAGACACATTTTGATGTTTCGGTAATATTAACTCCAAAGAATATTATTTAAAACAATAATTTTAATTAACGTATCGTTTCGGTTGACTATTTATTGAGATCACCTATATCTATACGACAAAGACACTGGATGCGATCATAGTCAAGGTAATTAGTACTTAATACATTCACATACTTGCTTAAAACAATCAGAATTCAGAAAATTATAATTTCACAAGAGAGTTTCTTTTTTATACATGAAAAATACGAAAAATTGGAAAATGCATGTGTTAAAATAATTATACAAAAGGTATTTAGTATTTATAAATAAAAACGCCCTTTTGTTGTACAGTTAATAAGTGTATTTGAAATTATTATAAAAAGTTATAGGCGAAATAAAGGAAAAGGAAATTGCAGTTTCCAACTTACATTTGAAACATATAAGTTAAATTTACATTTGTTAAATAAATGCAAACTGAGATTTAACGGCAGATTCAATTTTAAACCTGTCACATTAGTACTTCCTGGTATATAAAGGAACTGTCTCAGATGGTCTTATTGTATTGGTTTTTCTACCTCTTCTTCCTTCTTCTTTTTCTTTTGTTTTTTTTTTTTTTAAGTAGTAAAGAACTTTGGTGTTTAACTCGAAGTAAATATAATCAATATAATATAATATGAATTTCTTTATAAATATATTTATATATATATATTTACAAAATACATTATGTGCATTGTAAATTAAAAGAGACATTTAGTTTTAATAGTTATGTGAACAAAAATATGATATCTAGTAACCACCCATGGTATACACATAATATAAATTATGAATATAAATATTCAATAGGGCTTAAAATTATATAGTAACTTGCTTTAAATATAACTTAAATAATATCTGAATTCAAATTATATGACAAAGTATAATGGCATAATTTAATTAGTTGTTGGCACATTTATTCGTATGTTTGGGAAATTTTATAACTAATCTATTTTTCATTAAAAATTAATTTTGTATGATAGGTACTAAGTATTACTTGTATAATAACTAATTATTATTTTTTCATATTTCGTGGAGAAGCTAGTGATTTCACAATGATTTTGTTTTGTTTTTTACTTCTTTGAAAACACCTTTTCTACTAGAAAATTTATTCAGATCAGTAGGTGTAGAATAGGTTTTCAGTAGAGAAATTTGTTCACATGGTACTTTAAAAAGGATATTTTTCGAAACTTTCAAAAGGTTAGAAAAGCGTAAGCGTAAGGAAAAATGTCGAAAAATTAACTAAAAATGGTAAAATATGCCGTAAAATAGAAATTTATCAATTATTTCCTCCTGTGTGTTTTTATACGTTTTTCTTAGTTTTTTACAAGCGTTTAAAGTTAGAATTACAGCTTGTTAATCCAAATAAAGAACAGATTTTTTTCACTTTTATATCTTAAAATATTCAATTTGTTGTCTTAATGATATTACAAATTAAAATGAAACACCTGCCACATCATTTATTTCTTTATTTTTCCAATGCTATTTTAGTTTTATTTGTCACAGCTTTCTTGGGTCGTGTTCCATATGTGGTAGTATAATATTAAAAGGTACCATATTCATCCTTCACATAAGATAATTTAAAAAAATTAAATACCCAGATTTATTTTATTATTAATAAATTGCTTCTAAATATAAGATAAAGTATGATTTTTAATTAATCTCATGGAAAAGGCTAATTTAAAATATAAGTTTGAACTCAAAAATAGGATATTACATGTTTAAAAATAATGATTAGCTGATTAAAAGATGCGCAACAGATGGTGGTTTAAGCATTTTGGGTGGCTATAGATTGCAATAGAAATGTATTCGATTCTTTGACCTAATCATAGGAAAAACGTATTGATTCATCTTTCACATCATGTGTGGACTTGTACAAAAAAAAAAAAAAAAGAAGAGTTGTTTAATACTTAAAATAATGATTCTTGTACAGACAACGGTGATGACATTCTTCTTGAAATTAAATTTTTTTTGTATTTTTTTTTTTAACACTAACAAGTGCAGCAGAAAAAAAATCTTTTAGCAACTGTTGCATGACTTTGGTCATGACTACGAATGGGCCGTAGGTTAGCCGAACAACTACGTAACATTTTAAAATGGTACAAGTTAAACAACATTAAAAGAGCGATAAATTTAAATTAACAACTTAGCAACTTTAAATTTATTTAATAAATAGATACAACTGAATGAAAAGCTTTTCTACTATAGTAAGTAATATTTTAAACGCTAAACAAATTAACCATAAAAAAAGAAAAAAAAAAAAAACTGAATACAAACATACAGTTAATAACCAAAAACGATTATTTTGAAATAAGTTTGATTTTTGTCACTGAAATTGATAGTTACTAGATACAATCGTGTTCACGAAAATGGAACCAAATAGAAAAAACCGTATTATTTATCTCGATATTTCATTGACATTGATATTTGAAAGGTTGTTTTCGGCAACAATTTAACGGAAACCTTACACTGTCGACTAAGCACTAAAGTGTTTATTTATTATAGCCCGTTCGAAATTTGTTTATTTGTGTCTGCTACACGGTGTCAATTGAATGATATTAACTACCTAACCATTTTATGCTTGCGCAATATGTAAATTATTATTGCCAAAAACGTACAGGGAAATGCATTTCGTACCCTTTCGGCTATTATATTCTAGAATAATTGTTATAATTTAATGTATGTTCCGTTGTTTAATAATTAATATTTACTGTGTGTAATAAATGTACAAATGCGCGAGTTCAAAAACTCGAAATATTTTTTTCTTCTTTGGAATGAAAATTACAATATTTTAAGTATTTATTTATTTATTTAGTTTTTGGTTAATACAGCGAAGAAAATTATCATATGGAAATAAGGCTACTTATTTCTTATCCATATAATATGTTTTACCAGATAATAATTGTTATTTTAATTTGAATTGAAATGTTTGTAGAAAATAGTTTTCAGGGGTTCCGAACATTTTCGTGAACAATTATTAAAATGTAAATATCCTCTATACGTTTACTACAACAGGCGTATATATTTCCATTCATACTTTGATATAATAGTAAAATTCTAAATGGAGTGTTTAGTATTTTACATAATATATTTATGTTATGGATGTTTGTATATACTTATTAAATTATATGTTTTTAGTATAATATTTAATAATAGTTAATGCATTAGTGATTATAATGTGACAAAAATTTAAAAAATTGTAAATAGATACACAATAATTCATAATTATATTCATCTCTCTCTTTTTTTTTTTTTTTTTTTACGTTAAGTTTTTGGCGACTTTGTGTAGTATTATATGTATTTTGAGAATGGTAAAATATAATTATATTTTACCATTGTCAAAATCATAATATACTAGTTAAAGTAAATACTTTTACGTAGAAACTCTCAATGACTTAATTATATAGTTAGTACCATTATTAAGTTACCATTACAACAATGAAGTAATAATGACCTCGTTTTTGTTCCAAATGAATTTCTAACTCGATTAGATTATAACGTTACGTTCGTATTTGTAATTTTATTTTAAAATTTATATCATACGTAGTGATATTAACTTGTTATACGTAGAATTATCAAACGCATTCCAAAACGCACGTCTCTTGAAATATCGTTGTTCATTGTCATGTACAATATTTGTTCTAACAATGAAAATCCTTTGATAAAAGGCCCTTCAGACATTTAGTTTCTGATTAACTACTCCGCAGCCGCCACAAAGACTATACATGGTTTTAATTATCATGAACAAATAGACTGGAGCTCTTTGAAAAAAAAAATCGTGTTCAAATTTTGGATCTTCATCAAACATACATACAGGTATGATGCACTACATTGATTAAGTTCGTTAGATCTTTGTAATATGAAATTATAATATACATCAGTCGACACGTTAAAGCGTTATATGTTAAGTATTAAATGGTTCATACAACTTATTTTGTTTACAAATCAAAAGACCTGATTTGAAAACAATATCGTAAATATTTTATTTCTACTTCTTAAAATATAATTATTTTTCTATATGTTTATAAATTACGTATGAATGAGAATTTATAATATCGTACCGAATTCCATGTTAGAACTTTCATTTTTAATGATAGGTAATGATAGGTTTTTAATGATAAAAATATACAAAATATTATAGATCTCTAGATCAATAGCGATAATAATGATATTTATATAATATTATAGTTTTCAAAAGTGAGTTATATAATTTTCTTAAAATAGTGAAATGTTCTGAAATTTTGTATTTTTAATATAATATATTACTGGTAAGTTTAGTTTCATGTAACTATTTTAGTCGTTATTATAATGTCTGCTGTCTATTAATATAAAAAATAATTTAATATGTTTAAAATAATAAACATTGAGAGTTAAAGCATATAAGTTAATATTATTATAAGCATTGTGAGTTATGTATACCTATAATGACAATTAAAGTTGTAAAGTAAGTAAAGTAAAGTAAAGCAAATTTTTCTTGCGCTAAAATTTTTCTCATATTACTGTCTATCTATGTTTAAATTTTCATAAAGTTAATTAATTAGTTAATTAATAATTTGGTGTCCAGATAGAAAATTTCATTGCAAATATTTTGGTGTAATAAAATTTCTTACGGACGAATAATTAAACATTTTACAAGGGTTTGACTGAAAAATGAATTATAGGAAATACAGACAGATA
>JAIPRM010005898.1:0-19675 GCA_025469315.1 Stegophylla sp. TES_Ste_2020 | reverse complement strand
CTTCCTAAAATAATTCTTTATTTTTATTTTACATTAAATATTGTCAATACTTAATTTATGGTTAAATTTCTCATTGAAAAAATAATAATAAAACCCTCCCCAAAAATTCATTCTAGATACGGCCATGTATTATCAAATTTTCACCATTGCTGTTTCTTATTCTGTGTCTGATTGTGTTAATAGAAGATAGAAAGGAAGCAATTACTCACTTTTTTAATTTACATTTTATAGTAAATGTGTGTATAAATTAATTATTGAATATTGAGAACCATGATTACTACATTTTCGAATGATATCAGACAGCTAGCGATAAATTAAAAGAGCGACGGAGTAAAAAAAAAATTTTTTGGAGAAATCTCTGATCAAATCAAATTGTCTGTGGTGAATTTTTCGTTTTATAGTGCTAAAAAAATTATTTTGCTTTCAAATCTATTTATACTGATAATATCGGGCACAAATGAAGTCTGTTTCTAATATACGTAGAATTACCACTTTGATTTTAGATTCTGGTTGAAGCGAAAAGTCTCTAGCCTTTTTTCAATGATGTTTATTATTATTGTTTTTTTATGTGTACACGTTTTCGAATAGAAATACTTGTCTAAAAGTTTCAATCAGCAATTTTTTTAGTCACAATTTGTCTCTAGATCGTCCTTTTGAGTGGTAATTTTTTGAAATTTTCAACAGTTTTATCAAAATTTGGGAAAAACTTTTTTTAATTCACATTTTGAAAATTGAAATATAGATAGATCTATATTTAATATGAGATATAGATAATAATATGAGAAATATTTTGGTGCAAGAAAATTTCAAAAATTTCAAGAAGGCTGCAATTTTAGTAATTTTTTCTCATCAAAAAAATTATTTTTACTTTTCTCAGCTAATAGTGAACTATAAAATCAGCCGAGAAGTAAATAATATTTTTTTTTGTTCTCATAACAAACTTCATAATTTTTAAGTAAAATCGTCTTATTGAAGAAATGATTGATCATTTCTTTAAAATTTAATACGCTTATGAAAGTATCCCCCTCGAGAAGCGAAAAATACTCAAGGTGCGAAATACGTCCTTTTTTAATGTTTCAGGTGTCATAATTAAGCAAGTATATAGAATAACACCAAATAATTTATATAATAGTGATCCAATTTTAAGATAAAATTATTTCTGAAGAAACATTATTTTACTTATAACTATTTTGAGTTTTTTAGACACTATTAATCCTCGTCTCTAATTTCTCGCTAATAGTAAAAACAATTTTATATCCAATATTGTCAATAGGTATTACGTGATAGTTAATAGATCTCGAGTTGTGTACCTATGTAATTATTGTTATAGACATTTCAGCAGCCTGTAGGTCCTAGAATTAAAACCTTTTTTTTTTTTATACGTCTTTATGGTTTTATCATAAACCATTCGTCATATCGATTTTAATCGATTACCGTAACCTATATACTTCGTTTCTTTTCTTTATATTCAGAAAATTCAAATTCGATAGCTTTAAAGTGTATATCGTGTGTGCACGCGATTAGTACGTTGTTTACATAGTTTACCGGAACTGTGTATATCTGTACAGATATCATTTCGTCTCTTTAGCGTTAACATTGCATGACGGGAATAGAGGATAATAGAACTATTCAAATTATAGCGAAAGTACTATAAGTAAAAAAACAATTTTTGTTACACAATTATCATGGCTGAATAGTATTTTATTTTTATTCGTACCTCAAATCCATCCAATTATGTTAATATCACGCGCAAACGTGTTTTGTGTTCGTTTGATCAAAAATTACTTCTGTATTTGAGAAGCACAAGGGTCTACTTATTATTATTTTGATGTTATAGCATTACTCAGTAGTCTCTAAGAGCATTATTTCCAAAGATATTCCAAAGATATTTGTCAATGTGCTATATCCACTTTTGATCAAAATACAAGGTGCCATGTCCTGGATACATACACATATACATAACTAAAGCTCCTGAAAAAATATCACAAATCACTATACATTATGGACGTTATTTTTTATGATCGTTTTAAACTGATTTTTCACGTGAAACGATAATTTTTGTTTAACTAAAACTTCATAAATCTTTTAGCTCTAAAAACACTAAAAAGCTCTAAAAAGAAATTTGCGTTTATCGGCGATTAAATTTATAATTACGACTGTTAACATAAATCATGACAGATTTATTTTGCTTTATTATTTCATAACATTTGAAATTTATTGTTTTTAGGAGCTTGGTAATATAAGCTTACTTAAATATAATATGTCTTCTTACAATTATATTTTCGCAATTTGTTTGAGTAAATTTTTAATTATAAGAGATCAGAAATTGTTTTATCGAAGAATTTATCTATAACTTCTTATAGATCGCTTATATTGTATACAACACATCCACAACGAGTATCCTGTATCCTATCCTAGAATACTATCATAACATAACTCATAACGGTTCGAAGTGTTTTTGGCTCTTTAGATTTTCTATGCATCGAGGTTTTCTATCGCAAGTAGACCATAAATATCTAAATCGACGTCGAAATGATTAAAAATCATGAAATGAAAAATAAATAGGTGCCTGGTAATATTTTGTGTTTTCATATTTTGTAAAAACACAAAATATGTCGTTAAGTTGTAGTAAAATTATCATTTTGTAATGAAATACGACGAGAAAGTCTTTGAAGTTGTGAACCATCTTGAATAAACTTGTGTTGTTATTAATGCATTAGTATTATAATTATTTTATGTTTACTTTCGTTACATGAATTATTTATGAATTGCGACTGTTGCGGTGACTAGTGACTTTGAGTCCACATTCGGGGGATCGTATTTAGAAATTTATTGCGTTTGGACTTTGTACACCCTCGAGTTTATATTATTATATAGTGTATTGCGTCTGTGCAGTCTCACGGTGTGAGAGGGTTATTTTTTTCCACGAGTTGCAATCTCGCAGCAACAGCGTTATCATAATATGCAAAACTCGCAAAATCCAATGGACCAGTCGTATATTAATAATTATTATTGTCGTTAAAGGGTGACCTCCCCATATATATTATATACACATAATGTGAATGGTATATTACATCAACCTTACATTGTGCAACATTGGTCTATTCATTTTTCTTATATTTACACATGCATAATATAATACTGTATGTGTGTAATTTTTACGAACGCTCGTTGTAAATACAAGCATATTATATTATTATTTCAAGTGTTTTATATAGTTCCGCAACGCTTTTTCAATTTGAAAAAAATAACACACACAAACGCACTACTTATTGTGAATTAAAACAGTCGTATATTTATCGTTACGTAGTATCCGGTTAAACGTTGTGTATTATAGTTTATAAGTATATATTATTATATACATGTATGTATTTCGAAATCCGGTGGTGGTGTGTTCGTTTTGTTTTTCATAAGCCATAAGGCGAAAACTATGCAATAGACAATGCGGCCGCCGCTCAGAACTACTTCCGTGTGTGTGTGTAAACATCGATTGTTATCAAGATCACGATTTTCCTGGAGAGTTTTTGCACGGTTGAACAATCGATGAGTGTGTGCAGACATGAACAACGTGTGTGCCTACTCATATTATATGAGATACAATGAGTGAAGTGTAGTTCGGTGTTAGTGTACAGCTGATGTCCATCATAATATAAAAAATGTATAAAGTGCTTATAACGGACGTGAAATATTGTTACGTACGATAAGAGTTAGGATTTCGTAAACGGGCAGTATAATAATTATTATTATCATTCAAATCGACGCAAATGTCAAATTTAATAAAAGTGAAAACGTTCGACCAGCCGTCGTTTTTCACTCGTTATCCGATTTAATTTGTTTAGTACATTATTACTGACAAATTGAATTCAATTATCCTACGAGTCATTATATTCGGTACACTCAAACGTAATGTGTTTGACGTATAACACATATCCGTCCTGCCGCAAAAGGAACCTAGCACACACACACACACACACACACACACACACACACACACACATACACACAGCAAATCGATTATCCTAAAAAGTGTGTTTACATTATTTGATTAAAACGCAACGACAAAGTGTAACATTTTAAAACACTTATTCGATCGAGTGAATTATACGTTATTATTTATAATATGATAAAATAATGACATTAAACAATCTAATTCGTGATTCGTAAGCGTTTTTTTGTGTACATAAGATTTACTGGAAATATCACTAATAATACAATAATTATACTTAATGATGTATAAAAGTTTAACGAGATAATATCAAGAACATTATGCAATGCCGGAATATTGTATACGTAACAGTCATCGTTAGAGTCTGCAGATATATAGGTTTAAAAAAAATTAAAAACGTGATTATAATACTGAGCACAAAGATAAGTCCTAAAATTATTCTTTTGAAAATAAAAAAATATGCAAAATATAGTTTTATATGCAAACATTTTTTTTTTAAATCTTTAATATATTTTACCACCGCAAGAAGTTTTATTCACAGAAACCTTTTAAAAACCAGAACATTACTTTTTTGACGAGTAATTAAAAATGTCAGACTCACCATTAAACTACGCTATAGTTATATTGGTAATTAAAAATTTGTATGTGATCCGTTTGCTAATATTTTTATACAATAATTAACTAATTCGTAAAATACGACAAAAGAAAACTGATTAAATTTTTTTTTCATGTCTTAAATTTATTTAAATAATATTTTCGCTCAGAGTACATATATATATATATATATATTATACTTTAAAGAATGATATAATACACCAAATATATTCTGTTTTCTGAAATACTCTCAAAAACACCAAAAACATTATATTTTCAGTGTTAAACAAATCTTCTACATTATTTACTCCTTTAAATTTACACATAACACATATAATGTTCAGTAACGATTTGTAAAACCTAAAAATCCGGAACCAAGTTTTCAAATACAGAATATCAAAACTCGGAGTAGATTAAATAATTCCGAACTAATACAACTATTTAAGTAACATAATAACATTAAATTTACCAAATATTCTGTATCCATATAATAACGCATTATAATTAATACTAATGTAAATAAAAATTAAAGCTATTTAAATCACTAAAATTTTAGACACTTGTGTATTACACATTACATATTTTACACTTGTTTTAAATACCAATATTACTATCTATGCGATTTTAAACTCGTTATTTGACATATTATATAAGTGATACGCTGTGAAAGCATTAAAACATTTTTTATTCTTATAACGCCGCTTATTGCACAGTAAACTCTTTTAAGATTCAGTCGTACTAACTATAAGTAATTTATAATTTCATAATTTTGGTTTTTAACAATCGCAGTTACTGTTTTAGGAAAATAGGTACACTTTTCGGATTGGACGTGGATACAGAATCAGATATTGTGGACAAATGGGTTGATACAAACACCGCTTCGGACGTAGTCTCGTTTTTCGACTAAAAATACAAACTGTATATGTATTAATTATCAAATACTCCTAATTTCTCATGAATGTTTTCTCTGCTTCCATTTATTTAATTAAATAATTTAATTAATAACAACTAATTTCATGAATATATCACATTGATAAACTTTTTTTAAAAAATACAATTTTTCATAAAATAAATATCAAACAACATTTGTAATGAAAATTGTTTCAGACTAAACGTAATATAGTTAGTATCACATATGAATGTTATGTCATTATGTGTAACAAGAATTTCGATTTATCTCGATATTACCGCATCTGAATTCCATATTAAACAGCATTAAAACATCAAGCCTTTCATGTAGCACAATAGAACGAAAGTTTTGTTTTACAGTATTGCATATGAGTTGGTTTTGAATAAGCTCGTTCACACGAGCAACTTGTTACCACCGGAATAACTATTAACTGTAAATGTTCATAAAACTGTCGAGCGTGTGAGATTTATCATAAAAGTTTAACCCCAATTAAGCTGTAGCAAGCAGCTAATGTTTTATATGACGAGTTAACGTAGTGCACCATGCTTCGCACACGACAATATTTCTTGACCTTTTTTCTTTTATTCACTTACCCCTTTACGTCTCACCAGTGTTTAGCGTACCCCCTGCAATCAGCAATCATTAAATTATTTTTTTTTCGCTCGTAACCGAAATTATAAAGTGATTGTCCACGAGTATTGTGTATGAAAAATATGTGTCAGAAAACGAACATTTTTAAATAAATTGAATTCTACATGTTTCCGTCATCACTGTTTTTTCTTACGTGTAAGGAATTTTTTTTTCGCTCGTGACAGAAATTATAAAGTGATTGTCCACGAGTATTGTGTATGAAAAATATGTGCCAGAAAACGAACATTTTTAAATAAATTGAATTCTACATTTTCCCGTCATTATCGTTCTTTTTTTTTCGTGTAGTGTCTACAACAAACACATGACGATTTGCTAGACCAGGGGGCGGCAACCTGCGAATCCGGAGCCGTAAACGGCTATTTAGCATTCAATCTGTGGCTGTTGAGGATACGCATCGGCATAGAGACTTTTCTTTACATATACAATTTTAATTACAAAATTATCACTTTTCTTAGGAACACGTTATTCATGTTTGTACTTAGTCCAATAATAACGTAATGACATATGCAGCGAATATTGGCGGCTAAGAAAAAGGGTTTTCAAACAAATGTGGCTTATTAAACATCAAGAATTTGTAATTTATCTGAAAACTGGTTCTTCCCGCGAAAATGTTACCGATCCCTGTGTCAGACAGAAAACGCCCATCGACCGGATCTGCAGCATTCGGTAAAAACTTTAACCGTCTACTTCAATTTCAGGTATTCATCTAACGTGACACTATTGTAACAACATCAAAATAAACTCGATATAATAATATAATACCAGCACTTGGACACATTTTATTGTGATTACATAATCATTAAGAGTTTTCCGAAAAAACTGATTGATAGAGAGGGATTCAGATGGACAATAATAATTATTGAAAATAGAATGTGTCCTGCCTGTATAAGAAATTCTTTTGAAGTGTTATCATAGTCACTCTCAACCGACAAACCAGCAAAGGAATGAGGATAAATTTTTTCCCGCGTAAATCTTATAAATAATTATCATCCTAACCGGTTATTATTTGAAATATAATGTGTACCCGCACGTGAGCAGGTTATAACGCGCATATTTCCACGTAGGTATCGCGTTACATATTGAGTACCAGATTTTATTTTATATTTCGATTTTTCCTATACACGAGCACCGCCGCCGCATGGTTGCGATAAGCCAGTGCGTCGGATACACGGGGTGTATTATTATAATATTATATAGTCGTATAGTTTTTAAGATTTTACAACTACTCTCCGGTCGAACATAGTCGGTCGGTCCGCGATTTCAACGGCTGGCTGTTGTAACTCGAGAACGTTTCAATGACCACGCACAACATCGGAGGGAGGAGAGCGCGCGCGCCCTCACATGCACACACTCACACACGCACACACCTGAATCCCTGTAGTGGTAATAATATATAATGATGGTCGTGGTGTACGTCTGGGTGTGTGTGTGTGTGTGTGTGTGTATGTGTGTGCGTGTGACACAATTCGTAAAGTGCAGAATATCCGTTATTTTCGACACCATATACTACGTACGTGTATAATATAATATATAAATATACGCACGCACCGCGCCGGCGAGATGAGGGCAAGTCTCCCCGCGCGATCGCCGTTCCCGTTATGCCCCCTAAATGCACCCTTAGTTAAAATTCTTTTGTAACCCCGGAACGACCGCCACAGGGTTACAGACGGAGAGAGGGAAAAACACACACACACCGGTTTGTGTCCGGGATGTGAACAAAAATGAGAATAGAAAAAAAAAAAACATAAAAATAAACCGGCTGCATTATTGCCTAATTCGTTATTTTATGCCGGGCTTATGCAAGACTTCCGACGGTGTATTTGTGATCTGCACATGTACGACCTCACTAAGCGTCATTCTACGACGACGACGACGAAGAGTGAGTGAGTGAGTGAAAAAAAAAAAAAAAACATACAAAATAATATCTCTCGGTTTTTATCGTTCCGGGCACGTACTCGTACGCACTATACGCGGAGTATATTATATACACTTCACTGTGTACACGCATACCGGAGGTTAAATGCCCGGAAAGCTTTTTCGCCCAAAAGATCGTATTATTGTTTTATTGTGTTTGTTCCGGCTGCAACGTTGGTCGTTTTCGTGCACGCTCTCTGTTTATAGGGAAGAAAACGGTATTAGTTTCTTCTATTATTAGTCTTTTTCTTTTTTTTTTTTTGCCCACTCGCCCTCACTCGGTTTTATTACATTGCAAAGGCGTGTCACAAAGACGTGGCGATTTCGCGCGTCATTTTTAATATTTAAAATTGTGACAGCAAACTGTCGAGCTTATCTTATCAAATAAGTATAGGATAGTGGAATTTTTTTCCACCCTCTATTTATTATATTTCTGTCTAAATTAACGATTATTTGAAAAATAACTAACGTTAGAATTAGGATTTTAATGCCCTAGGAGATCATAAAAGATTCACTAAAAATATACATTTAAAATGTATTAACAGTGCTTAAAACTTTTTAAATGTATTCTATATTTAATCGTGAAATTAGTAAATAACATTTTATAAAATCAACCGAGTAGGTACATATAGGAGAAAAAAAAGTTTTATTAAATCAATTAATACAGATAGAAGTGTGACAACTTGAAATTCTTTAAATTTAGAAAAAAAAAATGTTTTTCTTATACATCAATACATTACGATTTTATTGTTAGTTATCTTTATATAAAAAACCAATTTATCTCTTTAAAGTCTTTCAAATTTTGAATGTTAAAGGTTTAAACAAAAATTCTCTAAAAAATGAATAAAATTACCTAAAATTAACATTTTTTTGAAAATTGCAAAATTAAATTTCTTATTCTCATTCGGAAGTACATGAAACAAAATTGTGATTAAACGAATTTCATAAAGCGAATTTTGGAAAATAATTCATAGTGTATAGAAATCTCGGCCATAATTATTTATATTTTATAATGTATTCATCATAATAATTATTGTGTTGTTGAGTAAGTAGAGTGGTATTGTATAATATGGCGTTATTTTCTGGGTCGGTGACGAATGAACAAATCGTTTTTCTTTATAACTGTTTTAAAACCTAAACAAATATCGATTGAAGTGTACTCACACGTTACGTTATTATAGTGATTGCATTTTATATTGTTTTCGTCGTGAAAATATTACAGTGCACGTTACGGATTCGCAGGAAAAACAATGTATAATTCGAATTAATAGGAAAAACAATAATTCTTAGAAATATATATGACTTTATTATAACTACTCATAATAGTTATATTGTGGTAGCGAACAATGAACGAGTACCGCAATACAACTCACCGATTATTACTTTTCAATAGCTCTACATAATATTATTTATGATTTATAAATGTATTTTGGTGTAAACTACGTTAACAGGGGCATTATAACTGGGTATGCAAATATGGATATACATTTTTAATCGAACTATGGCCTGGATTAAACTTTAATGCACTGACGAACCGCATTGAATTATACACGTAATAAATTTTTTAAATTGAACGTTTTACAAAGAAAAATATTTTCCATTTTTGTCTTTTATTTCCATAATTATAATGTACTCGTAAACCGTAATTCATTGTCCAAACCATAGGTATTGATTTCGACCTTGTACCAGTCCAACGGTTCAAAATCTATATATTGGCTAATTTAATTTTTCTTTTGCCTGCTATGAATTTTGCAGATTGATTGAAAAAATGAAATGAGACAATGGGCGTCGACCATGTCAATATTTTGTGGTAATTGTATTGCCTCGGTGCCGCACGAATGCACGATGTGATTAACTATAAAACGGTTTAGTATTTATTTTTAACTTAATTTTTTAATTTTTATATTTACGAAACATTACAAACTACCAACACATTTTACATTCTGAATGAAGTGAAGAAGCTAGTGTTTTTACAATGATGTTTTTTTTTTCTGTGTACTTTTCGTATAGAAATACTTGTTCAAAAGTTTCGATCAATAACTTTTTGAAACTCGATTTGCCTCTAGATTGTACTTTAAAGAGGTCATTTTTTGAATTTCTCAATTCTTCAATGTTTTTTTTGGAAAAAACTACCCAAAATTTGACAAAAACGACTCGAAAACCATCATTTTTTGATCAGAATTTTATGAAAATTTAAACATAGATAGAAAATCCTATAAAAAGATTTTGGCGCAAGAAAATTTTGAAAATGTGAAAAAAAATTTTGGACATTTTTTTTTCTTATATTATTAACTTCCTTCGTTCAGAATCGTTTTACTGAAGAAATGATTTATCGTTTCTTTAAAATTTAATACGCTCGGCAAGAAAATACCACCCGTCGTGCGAAGTACATCCATCGTGCGAAGTATGTCCGGCTTTTTTCATTTATGGTGTTGCTTACGTTAAATGAAGATCTCGTCAATAAACTTGCTGCTGATATACCAGATTTTTGATACGTGAAATTATACGCGAATTAATGTGAGTACTTTTGTACCAAAATAAAAAATTTAAATAATCATTAATTTATATACATATTATTTTAAATAACTCAGAAAATTTGAAATATAATTCCTATTATAATAATTGTCGTGTAAGAACATCTGAAAATATTATAATAAAAATGAGCAATTGTTCAGCTCATGGAAAATGTAATGTACTTGTCTTTATACCAATAAAATGTTTTAAATATATATTTTCTGCACATTAAATTTATTCTACTCATTCATTCATTTTCACTATTACACCTAATCCCTCTCCCACAACCCCATCTCTTCACCCCATCCCTACCCACGACATCCTACCCAAGACTCTGACTCCTTAACACTACCCTATTTTATCCTGCCCTGTAACCATGGCAACCACGGTAACATTTTAACCATGGTGACAAGGGTAACCATTTCAACCGTGGTACCCATGGTAAAGTAGTAATAATTGTTACGTGGTTATTGTATAATAATTGCTGAACCTCTGCTGAGAATCGTTTTTTTTTGAAGAAATGAGTTATCAAAAATAATTAAATACACCCACCAAGAATATCCCACCCAAAAAGCGAAGTATATCCTTGGTTCAAAGTCTTTCTGGCCTTTTTTTATTTTTGTCACGTACATCCCTTTGCATTTGTATTGTATATCATTGTATTTAACGTACATAGTATTTCGCCATCCCGGTATAAAAAAATATTGAAATTACAACACGGCGTTTTGTATTGACAATTTAACTACACGCGTGTGTGGAAGTGTTGGATGCTCTATAATTATTTGTATTATTTAAAATCAAAAACTGACGACTTTTAATTGCATATATTTGAAATATTACTTTTTTTAATGAGAGTTTTGAGTACTTCATTCGGAAAATTCGCGTTATGCCGTTTTTTACCGTTTTTTTTATCAATTTTTGGGTATTCTAGGCGTGCGCTTAAAAAAAGTATTGAGAATTTGGAAAAATGACCTCCCAAAAGTACCAACTAGACAACATTTTCGATCTATAGAGTTAATGATCAAAACTTTTGGACCAGTATCTCTGCCCGAAATAGTGATGACATACATACGAAAGAAAAAAAAACACAGATTTGTAAAATACATTCTTTGCTCCACTCAGAATCTAATGGTAAAAATATGATTTTTTTTCCAAAATTTTAACAAACTTCAAACAACAAGAATCGATTTCATACAGAAAAAGCCGGGCATACTTTTTGACATGAGTATTCTTCGCTTTTCGGTAGGGAAGTTTAGGTGGGTGTGTTGAATTGTATAAAGAAAGGATATATCATTTTTTCAATAAAACGATTCTGAGAGGAACTTCAGTTAATTATAGACAGTAATAATTGTCAGTTTTATATTGAACAAATCAATTAAATCAACAAAACAATTTTATATATAACAAATCGTTATATCTTTAAAATATATTCAAAATTTGTCCGTTACTTTGGTAACAATGATGTATTTATTCGTGTCTAAGATTGTTACACATTAATTATATTGTTTTTTTGGTAATATCGCTCATAATATCACCTTCGTTACACATTTTAGTGATTCCTTTTTACGGAATGATTGTAATTCGAGGTTAATAAGTTACGTAAAATTGGTCAGGAAAGAAAAGATGTTTTGTTCAAACTAAAAACATATATTTGTGTCAAATTAAATCTAATTTATCAATTTCACAAATATTTTATGTTCGTTCCAAAAGTGGATTATTTAATATAAATATACTATCACATGATAATATACTGTAATATTGTTTTTGCATCATATTGTGCAATGCCATTAATAGATCAATATTATATTAATTCTTCATCGGTCTTATCGGTCGATAACTTACAAATATAATAAGTCTCCAGTTATTTTTTGACGTTTATATGTACATATAAAAAGATTTTGACAAAGTTATTGCATTTTGGAATTACAGTTCGTCAGTTTTGTTTGTGTTATTTATTAGTATATAAACTTCATAAGTAAAAATGAACACAATCTGAGTTATAATTTACTAATACTTAGGATTAAATGTATGATTCATTTTTATTAAAGTAAAATGCAGACCGACCGGGGTACTAACTTATACAGATTTTTGTCTGATGTAAATAAAAATTTACATCAGATTATCTGAAATAGAGAATGAGGGGTAACGCATATTAAACTTTTTCTAATATAAAGTTTGGAAAACTTTTAATTCTATAGAAACGGTAAGACTTTTTTAATCGCGACTTGACGTTTTTGTGTACCGATTACTGAATATAAATAATAATAATAATAATAATAATAAAAATAGATGGTTAAAAGTGTATTTATTTTCGTCCCATAAATATTTTTATGTAGATACCTAATGGTATTATTAGTCGTTACTGATTCTATTTCAATAAAATAATATGTTTTCTTATAAATTTCAACTCTAAACGATCAAAACAGATGAAAAAATATATTATGTACTCACTGATAGTAAGTGTGATTACTATATATCACTAGTCCTTGTGGATTTATTTATATTTAGTTAAATATTCAATTAAAAATAATAATAATTATAATCAGGGTTGTGAGTTAAATGTATTTGCATGTTTTTTTTTTGCTACATAGCATGAAAAAATAGATTCCAAAATTTGTTTTGTGTTATTTTTAATTCAAATTCAAAATTTTATTTTAGATTTTTAGATAACATTTGTGTGATGCTAGATCAGATTTGAAAGAAGTTAGTAGGCAAAAGTATTGTTTTGTTTGATATTCTGAAGGAGAGCAATTAAATAGAATACGTCGATTGTTGCAAATGGTGAAGGAATTATGTAGTGTGCACAAGGGAGAATCATTCAAAGATAATTCAGAGAGCAGTGAGAGTGGAGTCTTTATTATGACCAAACCCGAGACGTGAGAAGGAAGAGTTAAATTTACTAGTTAATATACTTTTATTGTGATTAAAAAAAATTAAATGTACCTATTTGTAAATCAATTTTAAGCTTAAAATAAAAAACCATTAAAAAATCAATAAGAAATAGTTATCCCTTTTATAATGTACAAGAGTACATTACATGTGTGGTTACTGGTTATACAATTTTGCTTATTTTTTTTCTGTACTTGCACACTTTTTCTTGTAGTAAAACTTATCCAAAAGTTTTATTCAGCCGGATTAAGACATTTTACGCCCCAGGGGCAAAAGTATGTTTATCGCCCTAAGATTCAGAATATTTTTTTATAAATTTAAAATTGTTTTATTATAATCTGTTATTCGTTAATTTCATACACTACTTAACGAAAGGTTAGTGGGTTAGTATAGAATCCCTTCCCCTCTTTAAAAATGTGTTCAACCCACGTTATTATTTCTATAGTATAGATCAGTGGTTATCAATTGGTAGTTGTCCAGTGGTCCGTGAATGTATTTTTCAAAATGAAACCCGCTCTTTTTATAGCTTTTATTTTTAGAAAATGTTTATTCTTATTATTACAAAAAGGTGTGCAAAATTAAAATAAATCATAAAAAGAATGTATTCCTTAATTTTCATGTTCAAATAAAATTGAATTATAAGCACAGAAAATTGGAAACAAGACCCTAAATAACTAAATCCGTTTTTTCGTTTCTAAGATCTTTGTCGTTAAAGCAAAATATAGCTAAAATTGACCAATTTTATAACAGTTAAAAGACTATTGGAAAAAAAAAAAAAATTATTCATATTCAGTGTCTATTTGATAAACCCAGAGAAGGCGTTAAGGGGTTATAACACCTCCCGAAATTTTTTTATTTTTTAGTATTGCGTTTATTACGTGTATTATATTAATAACGTTTGCGTGTAAGCTAATCTGTTTTCAGAACACTTTCATAATTTAATACTTTACAAATTATGTTAAAAAATCAGTATTTAAATTACCTGGACACTGTGGTTATCTTGTTTTAAATCCTTTTTACCACCCATCTCTGCAATTTCAATTTTGTTTTTATTCTAAATTATAATTTATTTTTTGATTCTGAAAACAACAGTATAAATCGTGTTTTGTGCGGTATTCATATAAAATGGTATCTAATTTGAAAAAAATATGAAAATCAATTTTTCTTTAAAACTTTTAATCCCAAGTTAGGTTTTTATGTCAAATTGAAGAATATTTTTGATTTACGAAGCGTTATGACGCTGTATAACCTCATTTTACTTTAGTTTTACTGTAATTATGAAAGGAATCATTTTCAAAGCATAAAGAACAAATGATTTCCTCTAATTTTGATGCGTGATATCATTTTGAAATTTCGATTTACCTTGGGCTCTAAAAAATTCGTAATTTTTGGTCGGTGGTAAATGAATTTGTTCTATTTTACTTTTAATATACCGTTTTATTTTAGGGGTTAACGAGCTGTTACAGTGGTTTAGCAATCCAACATAATATAGTCATCTATAATTTTACAGTAGTTCATAATGATACAAAGTGGTGGATTCAAATTTTTTAATAACCCTCCCCGAAAAAAAATCCTGAGTGCGCCACTGCTCGGTGCTCAGAGTTATCCAGCTTTTTAGTTTCAAGACGGTATTTTTAGATTGTTCGAGAAACGAAATTCGTGGCCGGTTTTGAACGGGCGGTAAGCGCGTTGAATTCGTTATACACGTAGTATTTCATTCAAAATATAAATCATAAAAATATATAAAGTTTAAGTATACGTTTACGTTTTAATAATAATTATATTGTATTCTATGTCCATTCAAAAGTCGCGTATTTTTTTTATTTTTTTTTTCTACGGAAAACCTTTTTGATCTCGGCAATCGCCGTAATATACTTGGTGCTATTTTTAACACACACATATATTCCAAAAGACCAGAAACGAGTTCGCGTTTCCTCCGAAAAGTTACAATCACGTGTAATACCACCCCTAATAATAATAATAATAATAATAACAACAATAATAATAAGACGGATAATAATCGCGAGGAAACCACTGGGTTTTTGTTGCCTTGTTATTATTGTACGACGACCGAGCCGCTTCGTTAATCCGTCATAGAAATACTGTGAGGCATTTCCCTTTTTACAATGTGCACGGAAATAATCGCAGTGTCCTCTCGAATATAATTTCGTTTGTACCGTATTGCACGCGAGAATATCCGGTGTGGAACGCTATGACGCGCGTAAACACTGCGTGTGTGTGTGTTGTGCGCCGGTAGTGGTGGCGGCGGCGGCGGCGGCGGCGGCGGCCAACACTAGGGGTAGAAAGCTAATGACGATGGTCTACGGTTGGGGTGGGGGTGGTGGGGGTGTGTAGTTTTTTGTTGCGGGAGGCGTGTCTTCAACAGGTGGCACACCACTACTCGGGCTTTAAGAGCTTTTCCACAGACACGCAGAAGCCAGTCGTCAAAATCAAACTGACCGGAGCTTTGTCGTGCACTTACGGTACAGAGAACAAAACTGTTTTTTAATAAGACGTAAGTACAATTTTTTTTTTTTTTTTTTTTATCTTTTTCGAATTCACCTCGATTCACGTCTCAAATAATTTCGACTATTATTATTATTATTATTATTATTTGTATCGACGAATAATGTTTGAGTAATTTTGAGAGAGAAAAAAATTAATATTTAAAATTGAAGTCGCAGAATGATGAACGAATTAATATTTTTTTACTGCATATTCCTCTCATTGTTACACGTTAAATTGGCGAAAAAAGCCGTAAGTTACACTAATAATTCTTTACCTCTAATGATATTGCTGTTCTATTCAGGTAATTTATAAATTAATTTTTTTTTTTTTTTCATTTACATACTTATACATTCGTTTTATTAATTAGAATACAATATTAAAAGTATTTTGTTCTGTATCGAGTGTTAAAATGTATGCATTTTTCAAATTCATATTTTTACTCTCTTTTACGGGGTAGATATAAAATTTTTTTATTAAATTATTAAAAGTTAGTTATTTAAATTTTTAAATATAAGTTTAATGTAATATTCGATTAACATTGTAATGTAGTGTCGAAAAGATGTTTTTTTTTGAGTTAAGCCCATTCAAAGTTGTCTTGAAATATTGTAAAATTATTCAATGTGCACTGATGAATTGAAAATAATTTTCATAACGTTAAAATTAATTCAAACAAAATATATCGTTCTTAGGATTTTGAATTTAAACGAATGTTTTTTTTACCCACCAAATCGTAATAAATAATACGTTCAGTGCAAAAAAAACATTTTACTTGAATATTCAAGTATTAAAATAATAACAATTTGTAAAACTCGCCTATTAAATAGATTTAATATTAGAATTTTGAATCATACTCCCATCATAAATTTTATTCTATTAAGAAATTAATAATTTTAAATACTTATAACGGTTAAATATATTATTACCTAAAATTTATATCCCTGTGGTAAATGAAATATGAAAATTTTATTCTTATAGACAGTCAGATTATATTTTATTTTTGCGTGTATTTTTCAAAAGGCGCTTACATTATTATTAATGAATTTTCGTTTCAAATTTTTGATTTTATTCTCATTGCGTTGCCTGGTCTGTTATTTTTATGTTTTACACCTTAAGACTGTAATTTACTCTTTATATTTGTTGTATTACTAGCAAAAAAAAAAAAAAAAAAAAATACAAACGAATCGTTTATGGCTATTCTATTTTCTTTTTATATAAATGTTTTGATCGTCTGGGTTTCACCATATAATATAGTACTTTAGTAGACTGAAGTCAGAATAAAAGTGACAAAATTATTCGTTGTCGATAAACTATTATGTGAACAGTGGTTCTTGTTATGAGTATTTGTTTATATTTGTTTTACTAAATCTCGTGACTATTTATTTCCAATAGGCATACTTTGATGATTTTAAAATAATTAATTTTATTTCTATACTATTCAAAATACATATATATGGTACTAAATTACTAAAAGACGGGAAAAGTGCATAATATTGCTCTCGGCTATTTTCAAAATTATGTTGCTTTATTAAGTGCGAATTTTAATGTTTTGGATTTCGTGAGAGTGTAGGTGGTCGCACGTACTTAGGATGTTATTAATAATAACTACTATGATACACGCAAGCGGGTTTCGGTTATAATATTCTATTATCTAAACTACTTTTTTTTCAAATAATAACTTCCTTAAATAAATTAGTGCGAATCAGAATATTTAAAATATATACGAATAACACATGGTTTCGGGTGAGTTTTTGATCCACGATAAACTATTATTGTGTATTGTTTTATACAATCAATAAAAAGTTATTTGCACGCGTATAGATTGCTAACGTGTGTACACAAATTACACGATTGTTTGTTTATTTGGAAACGTTTGCTACCGATAACATAGTTTTAATAAATTTAAAAGAGAGTTAAAAAAAAAAATGAAGGGTGTAATATAAATCATTTTAAATTATTGTCTTGTTATGTGGAGCCAATTTCATTATTAATTATTGTAATCTACTTTTCGATGGTGTGCTATATCTACAATTTTTATTTTGAGCTAATCGAATATTCTGTACTATGAAAATGAAAAGATTAAGTTTTGCTTATAGTACGCCCATTTAAATTTTTATACATTTTTGAGGTAAGAAAATTGCTTCAGAAATTATGTTAATCACGTATGGATATTAATAGTCATAAGTGTATAATGTCATGTCTGAGATCAAAAACCAACTAAATACATAGCATTTTAAAGAAGTTATTCTTTAATTTTACACTTATATTTTATAACTTTCTAACTTTCTTAAAAAACATTTTCACTAGTGATTCACAAAACCATGCATTTTAAAATGACGTATAATAATTATTATTTTTTCTTCGTCTACGTAGTTTTTAGCAATAATCGTTTAATGTCTGTAGTTTTTCACACATTTAAACTTGTTATTTTATCAGAAATAAGTAGTTAAGAAATTTTCCATTGAAAAAATGTATACGTACCAAAGTGCCTAATGACCAGAACAAAAGAAATGGCAAAAAAGGCCAAGATAATAATTGGTAGGTTGTTCACCTTACATTAAATAATTAATAAAAAAACGAAACTAAGAATTTGTCATTTTTACTTCAGTTGTTGTGTGAATGTGAGGTTAATTGCTTTTCATAATAATAAAATCAAGTAGAAAAAAAAATCGTTTAATCATTAATTATTATTTACAATATTTAAAATATTTTTTTTTTATTTTTAATCTCAGTGAGCGACATCTGTTTGTTGCCTGTAATAAATGAATATTAACTCGATTTAATTCAATTATAATAATTAGTGAACAATTCGTGTTTTAAAGTCGTGTTTACTAAGAATCAAGTTCGTAAGCGACGTATTATCAGGGATTGTTGGATATCCATCACACGTAAAAAATTTATAAAAATAAGACTATTTGTTAAAATAAAAGTAAAGAAAATCGTATTTCTTCGAGAAATCATATTTTAACTGTTTTTTTTTTCACCCGACAAATGTAATTAATATAAAATAATTAATGATATTAATGAATAATTTAAAACAAATGAGTATAAAAAACGCATTGAATTTAAGTACGTTTTCATTGTTATTGACGTCTTTCAGAAAAATTAATTCGTATAGGTCCGATAAATACATTCGAGCTTGTGCTCAACTATTAGCGTCGTATTTTGTAAACATATACTTAAATTCGACTTGTTTACTGTGTAAATAAAATAACATGTTTTTAGTTTGAAATATTTTTCATAATTTACTATTGGCTTTTTTTTAGATTCTGAACGAAGTGAAGAAGTTAGTGTTTTTACAATGATGTTTATTTTTTTTCTGTGTACAACTTTTCGTACTTGTTCAAAAGTTTCGATCAATAAATTTTTGAAACCGGATTTGCCTCTAAATTGTACTTTAGAGAGGTAATTCTTTGAATTTCTCAATTCTTCAATTTTTTTTTCGGAAAAAACTACCCAAAATTTGACAAAATCGACTCGAAAACCATAATTTTTTGATCAGAATTTTATAAAAATTTAAACATAGATAGAAAATCCTATAAAAAATATTTTGGACATTTTTTTTTCTTATATTATTAACTTCCTTCGTTCAGAATCGTTTTACTGAAGAAATGATTTATCGTTACTTTAAAATTTAATACGCCCGTCAAGAGAATACCACCCGTCGTGCGAAGTACACCCATCGTGCGAAGTATGTCCGCTTTTTTTTCCTTTATATATTAGATAAAAAAAAGTAAAGTAAAGCAAAGTAA
>JAIPRM010005897.1:0-19676 GCA_025469315.1 Stegophylla sp. TES_Ste_2020 | reverse complement strand
TGATACTTCGCTCTACTAAAACCCCCCCCCAAAAAAAAAAAAAAAAACAAAAAAAAAACACAAAAACCGTTTGATATCGAACGACTACTATATTATTTTATTGACATTTATGTTGTACAACCGCAACGCTGTACCTATTTCGATTCATTTTTCGTAAACTCGAAATATATTCAAATGTAACCGCACACACTCGTCACATGTACATTATATGTATATTATACAGTTCTCCCGAGGAAGAATAAACGTCATTGATATTCCGACGTGGAATTACGTATTCGACTCTTACGGCCCGGCGTTCTGGCTTAAGTCCGCACCAATAGGCGTTTACCCCCGACAGAGCAGCGCGTCTAGTCCGCGGGCGTTTCGTACGCCAATAACTGCATTAAAATGCGCTTATAGTCCTCGCGCCGTGAACGCCCGAATAATCGGATATCGTAAAATAGAGACTTTTCCGTAAAATCGGACAGGCAGTAGCTTTATATAATACATTTACGCGGACGTGCGCAGACCTCGATGGCAAGGGGGAGGGCGGACATTTCGGTTTGTAGCCTATTGACGACAGAACCTGCTGAAACATTTTGAGCGGAGGGGAGAAATGTGTTGAGTCAAAAAAAAAAAAAACACTTTTAACGCCAAGAAGAAAGTTTGTTTCGAAAACTTCAGAAGCGAATGTCCCCTCTAGCCTATGCTCATTCGTAATATATTTTTAAATATATTATGTAATCAGTAATTACTACTGATTAAAAATCATCGAAAAATGCTCTAAAAACCGGTCAATAACGCGCTTGAAAAGTAAATTAAAGTAAAAATATAGACAAGAAAGCCGGTCATACTTCGCACCATGGATATTCTTCGCTCTTCGGATCAGATACTCTTGAAGGGTGTGTATAATTTTAAAGAAACGATAAATCATTTCTTCAATAAGACTATTCTAAACGAAAGAAGTTAATAATATAAAGAACAATAATAGTCGTCATTTTCAACACACTCACCAAGAGTATCTAATCCTAACAGCGAAGAATATCCGTGGTGCGAACTATGTCCGGCTTTCTGTCTTTACTTTACCTTTAATTCACTTTACTTTACTTTACTTTACTTTTAGATTCTGAACAAAGTAAAGAAGCTAGTGTTTATTTTTTTTTTCTGTGTACAACTTTTCGTATGGAAATACTTGTCCAAAAGTTTCGATCAATAACTTTTTGAAACCGGATTTGCCTCTAGATTGTACTTTAAAGAGATCATTTTTTAAATTCCTCAATTTTTCATTTTTTTTTGGAAAAAACTACCCAAAATTTGACAAAGATGACTCGGAAACCATCATTTTTTGATCCAAACTATATGAAAATTTAAACATAGATAGAAAATCATATGAGAAAGATTTTGGCGCAAGAAAATTTTGGCAATGTGAAAAATAACTTTTGGACATTTTTCCAACATTTTTTTTCTCATTTATTTTTTATATTATTAACTTCCCTCGTTTAGAATCGTTTTATTGAAAAAATGATTTCTCGTTTCTTTAAAATTCAATACACCCGTCAAGAGAATACCACCCGACGTGTGAAGAACACCCCGACGTGCGAAGTATGTTCGGCTTTCTTTTGTTTTATTTACAGTTATTTGAGCAATAATCATTAATTTAAACGTTCAAAAACACATCCACTGGATTTACAATAATTTCACATTTGTGATATAAATGGGAAAATTTACATAGAATATTTCAGTAAAAGAAAATATTGAAAACGATTTCGATTTAAATGTTCATCAATTTTGAACAAAAAAAAGTCGTAATTGAATGTGGAATAAAGCCTGTCATACATAGCACCATGGGTATTCTTCGCTCCTCAAATGGGACTTGGTGGGTGTGTTAAATTTTAAAGAAATGATAATTCATTCCTTCAATATAAAGATTTTAAGCGAAGCTTCATTTCATTCAAGTTATTAATATTACAAAAAAAAAAAAATGTGTTTTTGACTTGGTCAGTTTTAAATCTCACATTTAATTGGAAGAACGAAAAATTATATTTTTAAAGAAAAATATAAGAATATATTAAGATTTATCTCATTTTAAAAACTTTTTTTTTTTTTTAAATATCTAAATTTAAATAAAATCTTGGTTAAAAAAAATAGATCAAAAGTGATTTTGTCCAATTTTTGATAGTTTTTCTAAATTTTGGAAAAACTTTAGGAAAATTGTTGACAATTTTGAAAAATTACCTTTTAAAAGTACTATTTCTATTTCGTACAAGAAAATTTTGGTTAAATAATTTGCTGGTCGGAAATTTCGGACAAGTATTTCCATACAAAAAATTGTTCACAGAAAAAAAAATAAACATCATTTTTAAAACATTAGCTTCTTTGTTTCACTAGAAACTAAAATTGGTATCTTATAAATTCTAATTTCGAACACTTGAGCACGTTAAACGTTAAGGTTGTATTAAATTTTCGGTTTATTGTAGAAAGAGAAATCAAAATGATTCCAATATTATTCAAAAATTCATATTTTTTAAAATTTTTATTGATTCCGGACTACACTGTTGTTGATAATGGATGCAAAAATTAAGCTTTTTGTATTTATAGTTTTTATTATATCGATTTTACTCTGAAATTTGTAGTAGCTTTTCTTTGTTTTTGACAAAACTGTCTCGAAAATTTTGAAAAATTATCTCACCATTCGCCATCAAACGAAAATATCAAATAATGCAAAAAAGGAAAGCTCGGGTGCTATAAAAGTGAGAGAAAAATAAATTCAAGATCATATATTTCACACATTTTACTCAATTTGACAGTAAATTACATTATAATAATATCTCAGGACATTATTATTGTACCTACTTTGAATTTATATTTATTAATAAGTTATTAATTCATCTAACAAAAAAAAAAATATCATACAAGAACTTCGTCGTCTAGAAACCCATAGTGAATACAATATATATTATTTATACCAAATCAACAAAGTGTGACTTTTCGACAATTCCAATTACCTGTCAAGTTGAAAACACTTTTCTTCTCACTGATATCGGTTAAAAACAATACTTACAAACGCGCTATGAAGCCCGTTACATTGATGTTTTGTGTTTTGCTAAGTTTAACTGCTCGTGTTTTATCGGAAATAGACATGAAAAATGAAAACGGCCGTGGCGCTGAAAAAAGAAGCGATTCTTTTCTTTCTGGAAAAACAATGGATGTCGACAAAATTCACAACTACGGTACGCATAAAATACTCGATGAAAACATATTTCAAATAACTATAATATTATAATATTATGTAAAATTCAAGAAATTTATTAAAATTACTGTTAGAAATCTCGTAAATTATTATACAATATTATTAATGTAATAAAATTACATTTTACATTCTGAGCGGAGCGAAGAAGCATATAATTTTACAATGATGTTTATTTTTTATTTTTTATTTTTCTGAAAACACTTTTCATGTAGAAATAATTGTCTAAAATTTTCGATCAGTAACTTTGTAGATCCAAAATCATACGTAAATGGTACTTTAAACAGGTAATTTTTTAAAATTTCTCAATACTTTTTTCAAAAACAAGAAAAATCTGTGGAAAAATCGACAAAAAACGGCAAAATTTGATATTACCGGAATTTTCATAAAATTTAAAATTGTTTTTTAACATACCTTCAAAAGTAATGCAATTAGAAACTTGAAACGTTAACCAAATACTAAAAATGGTCATAAAAATATTTGATAAAAATTTTAAAAACATTCGACCAATTTTGAGTTAAGTACAGCATTTTGAAAATTTCTCATTTTTTGTTAGTTTTTATGTAATAAAATTTTCGATTTTTGATATTAAGACTCGGAAATTCAATATGATCTAATTAACATATATGTCTAATTGATCTGAAAAAATCTCAAAAATCGTTAGTCAACTTTTTTTTTATACCCGTTTAAAGTTTTTGAAATTTGTTAGTTTTACCAAAAATTACGCACTTTAACGTACATATAAGAAAATTGACTATACCGATTGTTTTGAAATTTGATATCTAGATAGAGAATTTCATTGTGAATATTTTGGTGCAATACAATTTCTTACGGACGAATAATTAATTATTTTACAAGGGTTTAACTGGAAAAATATCGGAGAAAATACTGATAGATATTAGGAGATATCTATAGATTATAGATATGTGATTGCTGAAAGTTGATAATGTTTTATTGCAACTTATGTATTTTTCGACGCTGTATACGATGGTGTGAATTAAAATCCACATGCAACAATAGTTTTCTATCTATTTTGAAAATTCAATATTTTCGGTTATTATACTAAATACCTACTATTTCATCTACAAGGTCAAGTAATGTTTTGTGGCCTAATGGTAAGGCAACCTGCTTAGTTCGCCTAATTTCTCATTTTTTTTTTAATATTATTAACTTCCTTCGTTCAGAATCATTTTATTGAAGAAATGATTTATCGTTTTTTTAAAATTCAATACACCCGTCAAGAGAATCCCACTTTGCGTGCGAAGAACACCCCGACAAGCGAAGTACACACTTTTTTTTATCTAATATAATATAAAGGAAAAAATAAAAATGGGGAAAAAAAATGTCACATTTTCAAAACCTCGTGCAAAAATATTTCTCATATATATATATATATATATATTATTATCTATTTATGTTTAAATTTTCATAAATTTTGAATTAATAAATGATGGTTTTCGATTCTTTTTTTTTTTTTCAAATGACGGGTAATTTTTCCCAAAAGAAAATTGTGAAATTCAAATAATAACCTCTCCAATATCTAGACGCAAATCCAGTTTCAATAAGTTGCTGGTTTTTCGGAAAAGTATTTCTATACGAAAAATTGTTTACAGAAAAAACAAAATAAACAAATAAATATCATTTTAAAAAACACTTCTTCACTTCGCTCAGTACATAAAATAAAATTAATGTAATTGAAAAAAACACAAGTTTCTTCATTAGACTAAATTTATCCAGCGTCCTTAGATACCGAATCCGGTGACATGTATTTTGTATTTACAGGCGATGTAAGAAGTATCTCGTGTCCAGTATTTTTTCGAAAACGTGTAAACGTATCTCTCGTATCTCTCCTATCCGTAACGTAAACCGGTGTATTAGACCTGGCATTGGTGGAAAGCATATTGTGAGCATACCGGGTCTGCCGTGATCTACTATCGATAGGTAACGTATTATACAAAGAGAAGTTTCGCCGGAAACTACCATAGTGTCTGATAAATGAAAATCATACTCCAGTCTAGACGATATTGGCTACAATCATTTAACTGTCAATCATTCTGAAAATTTCGCGAATCCCGTAAACGGGGCTAACACGCAAACAATAGAATGTTTATGGTTAATATTAAAATTTAAAATATCGAAAAAAAAATGCACGGGACTAATGAAAATCTATTACCACGCAATTTAATTGAATGTTGGTATCAACAAATGGCTCAATGGAGAATTGAAATAATTTATTTAAACATTTTTTGGAAGATTTAAAAAAAAGGTTTATATTTCATGAAATGTAACAATTATCATAATATTTTGAACATAATTCATGTATTTTGACTAATACTAATAACTGTATCGTTTGTTATAAAAACACAAAAAACATTAACGTATTAAATATAGTAGTTTTTATTTAACTAGTTATTTTTCTGTTTTCTCGGTAGATCACATGCTCTACCAATGCTTTAGATCTAGATGTATTTTTGAGATGTATCTCTCATCCATCCTCGGTCGAATAGACCCAAAATTTTCAAAAAATATTAATTTAGGCGAGTCAATGTACATTTTCAGACGGCAGCGGGAAAACGCGACTTAAAAAATATCAAAAACGCGATAAACAGAGTAATATTATAATTCCGTCTGGAGACGGTCGTGAAAATATTTACGCGTTTGTAAGACGACGTTTTTTTTGTTTTTTTTTTTTTTTCCAAACATAACGTCTGTTACTCACGGATCGGCGGCCACCGCCGACTCGGACGGACACCGCAACGGCCGGCGGAATACTAATGACTTATGGATAATATATTCTGAGAGAACACTATAACGACTATTATACGCGCCGCGTACATTATTATACGCCGTCTCCGACCACAGTCTACCATCAATAATACAGGGTGTCCCCCCAGTACGACGTGACTGATGCAATTATTTTTGTTTTGTAAATAATTTTAGATTCTGAACGAAGTGAAGAAGCTAGTGTTTTTACGATGATGTTTATTTTTCTTTTTTCTGTGTACAACTTTTCGTGTAGAAATACTTGTCCAAAAGTTTCGATCAGTAACTTTATGAAACCGGATTTGCCTCTAGATTGTACTTTAAAGAGGTCATTTTTTCAAATAGGTTTCAAAGAGTTACTGATCGAAACTTTCGGACGAGTATTTCCATACGAAAAGTTGTACACAGAAAAAAAAAAATGAACATCATTGTAAAAACACACTAGCTCCTTCACTTCGTTCAGAATCTAAAACAAATAAATAATTAAAAAAAAAAAAAAAAAAATTAAAATCATCAATCAATTGAACACGTCAAATCGTACACCCTGTACACGGGGCAATAATATTTAGAATATACACGTATTACGCGCGCAACGTTGGCAGCAGCGCCGTGCGGCGGCGGCGGCGGCGGCACTCCAGTTCACCTGTTCTCCGCGTCGTTCTCGCCGCGCGACCGTTCCAGCAGCGCGAGCGGTTCGGACGAGTACTCCATGTGAGACGACTAGTCCTTCGGATGCTCTCGCACTGTACGCCGCGCCGGACACGCGATCGCTGCGATTGTCGTTATTATTTGATAATATTTAGCTAGCGATTTAATTACGTTTTTAAATTTTTTTTTTCGGTTTGTTTCCGTGTACGTTTGGGTTTTTATTGGATTTTTTTTATAAATTTTTGACCGTTTTATAATATAATATTTGTGTTATTTGCTCGTGCGCTAGTGTGTGTACGCGGGGTTTTTTTTTCGTGTGTTTGCGTGAGCGTGTGTTCGAATTTCGAACGATCTCGGTACCCTCCTCCCCCCCCCGAAATAAAAACGCGTCCGATCGTACGAAGAACGTTTACGGACCGTAATGCTCGGCGCACCGAGCGGTACCCGTGCGACAGCAGCAGCAGCAGCAGCAGTCTTCGGTTGACCGGTGGTCGTTGGGGATCCGTCGTCGTGATCGAGGTTAGTCGCGCGATAGATCTATCACATAAGAAATACGAAGATTATTTATTTGTTATTTTTTGTTTTTTTTTTTTTGGGGGGATGGGTTCTCAAACACTTGTTCGAACACCTCGAACTTTAAGAGATTCGAACAGTTCGAAGTTCGAGAGAAAAGTCAGTTCGAATTCGAACATCACGAACTGTTCGAATAGTTCTAGTTACCTAAGTGTATGTTAGAATGTTCGAACATGTGCTTAATAGGCAATTTTTTTTTTTCCGAAATTTTTACTTTTACTTGTTTTTCAAAAATGCCGATTTAAAAGTATTAAAACATTTAAAACACATAACTTTTAAACATTAACCTAAAATTTTACTACTATTATATTTTTCCTTTTCAAATTAATTATGGATAGATTCTCAAATGTTTTAATTTTTTTATAGTTCGGGAAAATTCGAATAAAAATCAGATTCAAGTTCGAGTTCGAGTTGGAAAAAATTAATGTTCGACCCATCCCTAATTTTTTTATTATTTAATTATTTATTTATTTATTTATTTATTTTTTTTTTGGGGGGGGGAAGGTTAAGTCGCGGGGGAGTCAGGAGTCGTGCGAAGTTCTAAAAACATATTACTTTTCGAAAGGCAATTATGGAATTTTGAGTCGTAACTCACAACCATTAGGCAACAATATGGATATTAGTTGATGATATAATATTATATTGGATACGTTGATCCTATGATGGAAATTTTAACGAGACGTCTCGTTTTTCTATAGTAGCACACGATGTGACTTAGACCACTGGGGTTTCAACCCTTATTTAATTATTAATATTATTACTATAATCGTAACTTGCCACGAGTAGATATCATAATATTATGTGGTACTCGCGTGATTTGCATCCCGGGCTTTGAGATTTTGTAATCTCATTTGTAGTTTCACACGTTTAGAGTACAAAACAATATTGACAGTTCAGTGTTCGAATTGAAAAAATAGAAGAAGGGATACTCTCAGGTTTTCAATAAATAAGCGTCCGCTCAAACTATGTAATTCGTAACAAAATTTTATAAAATAGCAGAGGAGCTCCGTCTCCTGTGCAAGGCCATCCGCAGAAATTTTTCTCAGGCGGAGCCAGCGAAAAAACAATGCACTTACCATAAATTCTGTTTTTTATATCACATTGTAAAGAAAATATTTAACTGCAATTCAGGATTTATAATACATAGAAAATAATTATAAAATATTATATTTCTTACTTGTAGCATGTATAGTATGGTCTTGTATTGTATGTGTAGTATGTGATATGGGTATCAGGTTTAAAAAATTATTATCTTAAAGTGGGGGGGGGGCTGTGATCCCTACCGGCCCTCCCCTATGGGCGGCCTTGCCCCTGTCCACCCCCTTAATTCGAGCACTGATTGACACTCACCATATTCGACTTTCAGGCTTTGACGGTTTTTTTTTTCACCATTTCGTCATTAAGAATTCCTTTTAAAATGCTCGATTAGACTCGTGAAGTGAGAATTTGGAAAAAAAAAAAAACCCATCGCTTGTGTCAAAACGTGGCTCAAAAATAGCAACGCGTACGAGTACATTGCACGATCTGTGAGTAACTTTTTTTTTTCTGGTACTCGAGTCGTTTGAAGACAGTTCCAAATAAATAAATAAATAAAATACTTATGTAATCGACTCGCTAAATTACGGTTTTCGAATGGGTCTACGGCTTGGGTTCGTTTTAATTTCACTTTCCCGATTTTGAATCGAGTGGCAATTGAAAGTAATAAAAAAAAAAAAAATCCGAATTTTCAACAGTTCGAGAGCTCGTGGTAAAATCGTGGAAAATAACGAAAACGCGACTCTGCAATAATTAGTAGGCGGATAATTAAGTCGGCTTTTATATGAGACGTTAAAGAGACAGGGGTGGACTGGTAAAATGTTGACGTAGTTAAATTATTTTCGGCCCGACAAATTAAAATAAAATAAACGTAAAAAATATTATTACTTTTAATTTTAAATTACCGAATAATAATCTGTCTTGTTATAATAATTGTGTAACTAGAATGAGTTGTAATGACTATATAGTGTAGTATTAATGTAGTGAACCGATATCCAGTCTTACGTTAGGTTAGTTTCGAGAAAGATTTAGAAGATCTACATTTCAAGGGAGGTTAGATCCAAGGAAAATTATATCGGCCAAAAATAACTCTTCAAAAAAGCCAATTTCGAAAATTTAAAGAGTTTGTGGGAAATTTATTTTTTCACAATTCATCGACGACTTAAGTATGTTCAAAAGATTTGAAAGCATTTCAGAAAGAGATCTCTGAGATAATCGTGGATACTTATTAGTCCTTTTTCTAAAAAAATTGAGATAGTGTAGGTACATTAGACGGGTTCACAAAATAATTTTGAAATAGATATTGAAAGATAATCAAAAAAATCTTCAAAACGAGATTAATTTCAAGTCAACCACTTGAAAATTTACCTCGAACAATATAGTAAAGAACGTAAAAAAAAAAAAAAAATAACTATTTCCTATGATATTTAAATGGGAAAATAAAAAAAAAAACGCGTCTAGCAACATTCTTTTGATCGTTCTTCAATTTATTTCTGGTAGTTTTTAGGTAGAAAAAAAAGTCTTTAACCACTGTAGAGCAAAAACATTTTATTGTTTTATTTATTTATTTTTTATGTGTACCGGTCTAGTGTACACACGCCGACCCCGACTTGGCAAGTGATTTTATTTTACGATTTTACATGTGCTGCGGAGGGACGAGAATTGTTGTTAATAAGAAAAACGATTAGAATTAGGTTTGGAACGCGATATTTTGCTCTTGTCCCTTATCGTTTGCGAAGAAAGTTACGATTCCGTGAGCAGTCAATCGTTTAAAAGTTTATACGAGAAAAATTCAACGATGTCTTCAAGTCTAGACTTCGATAAAATCATTTAACACTTGACGCTCGACCGCGAAATCAACTGGACAAAAAATTAATTTTAATATTGGCGAGTTTTTAGATTCTGAGTGAAGCGAAGAAGCTACAAAGTTTTTACAATGATGTTAATTTTCACTATTTTTTTTTCTGTAAACACTTTTTCCTATGGAGATGCTTTTCCAAAAGTTTTGACCAGCAAATTTTTGAATTACAATTCGCCCCTAGATGGTATTTTTTACTGGCAAATTTTTAAAATTCTCAATAGTTTTCTAAAAATTTGAGAAACAAATTACCCAAAATTTGACGAAAACGCCCTGGAAACCATCTTTTTTTTTTTTTAATCGAAACTTAATAAAAAATTTAAATATCGATAGACGATAATATGGAAAATATTTTAGGGCAAGAAAATTTTGAAAATATGAAAAAAAAAATAGGAAATTTTTTCTTACACTTTTTTTGCTCATCAAAATTGTTT
Organism: Stegophylla sp. TES_Ste_2020; assembly: GCA_025469315.1. Taxonomy (NCBI): domain Eukaryota; kingdom Metazoa; phylum Arthropoda; class Insecta; order Hemiptera; family Aphididae; genus Stegophylla; species Stegophylla sp. TES_Ste_2020. Next base: position 9,139 of record JAIPRM010005897.1, on the reverse strand, counting down.
TCCTGTTTTTCAGTTAATTTAGTGATATACTTATATATATATATATATATATTTTTTTTTTTTATTATTGAAATGACAACTTTTATAATTTTTATGTAAAATTGTCTTGAACTGACTGTAGCTTCGCTTAGAATCATCTTATTGAAAAAATAATAATCGTTTCTTTTTTAATTCTGTCCGTTGGTTTCTAAATTTTGTCGTTAACGTTTCGGAAAACGTACAGACTCGATTTGGATACAACGTTATAAACACGTAAAATAGAAAATTATCAAAATATCGTCAAGAGAATCGAAAAAAAAATCGATCGTATAGATCCAAGAATATAATATATATATAAGTACATTTCTTATAGTTTAAAAACGCTGTTTTTTTTCTCGCAGGAATGTTATAAAAATTATCGAAACTTTAAATCGGTTATCTGAGTCGGGTACGTTTAAAATATCTTATTAAATTAGTAATTAAAAAATTTAGTTAAATGTTATCTTTTACGACGTTAATTACATTTCGTGGTTAACCCATAACGTAACCACACGAGTGTGTACAATATTTATAGCTATGCGTACGTTATGTATTATATTATTTGTTAAAAGTCGTTTTAAACGATATTTTACTGTTGATGAAAACTCCAAATTTACTTGTAAGATCATAATTTATTATTTCTATTTGTTTTCTATTAACAAGTAAAATAAATATATTTTTGTAAATGACGGTAAACAATATTTAGTTTTCTTTTTTTTTTTTTTTTTAGCGGAAAAGACTATTTTATAGTTATTTTATTTTTGCTTGACTTGTAACCATCGTTTTAAACTTTTGAAAATGTATTTTTTTTTAATCATTGCCAAAGTATCAAAATATTGCTAGGTATTAATGAATTTCTAATTCGATTAAAATGAATTTTTAACCAAAATAAAAACTTGCACTGAAAATCATAAATAAACGAAAAGTTCTTTTGATCTAAGACTATTATAAAGCTTTGAAGTTGTAGTATAAAATGTACTCTATAAATTAATACATATTTTGTATTATTAAAAAAAAAATGATTAATCATCGTTATTAAAATGACAATCACAGAATCATTAGAACGTACGATTTAATTAATTAGTATATAAAATGATAATTAATTAATTATCGCTTTGACTATCAACACTTTAATAAATGGCTTTTAATTATACCTGAATAAACCGCTTTGATGTGATATTGAAAAATGTCATAAAGTTAAAAAAAATAATGTTAAACATTTATTAAAGGATAAAAAGGTTGCAACGTTTCTTCAGGTAATATTTTATATAATATATTAAAAGATGTGTAGGTAGTAAATTATAGGAGCGAATAAGCGGGAGTGTTTTCTGTGTACTTGAATTACACTGTAATAACTCCGGTGTACCATTATAAAATTATATAAACTTTATGTTTGCATATTTTCATAAATTTAAACATTAAACGTACGTTTTTTTCTTTATAATATATTCTTAGCATTACATCGTGCTGCTTTATAGCATCGTTTATACGCGTACTACGTATGAATATAATAATAATAATAATTAATATTATGAATATACCTAATTTGCGAAGATATTTTATAGACTTATACTTATATTCATATTTACTGATTTAAATAAATGGATTAACTTTTTTTTTAAATTCTGAGTGGAGCGAAGAAGCCTATTTTAATACTTTTTTGATGAAAAATAATTGTTAAAGTAATTATAATACTTATCGTCGTGTTAATGCGTACACCATTTAAATTCCGTCTTAACGAGTATCATTTTGAGTTTCGTTGCTTAGCAATTAATGTCTGTTGCTTAGAAGATAAATTAAGAACGTATTAAATAAATAAGTGTTTTTTTTTTTGTAATGTACGCATAATTATTATAGACGTGGGCGCCCATTGGGGAGGGCAAAGAGGGGCATTCGCCTTCCCCTGGAAAATATATTATTCGAATTATGGACCTGCAATAATATGATTTAGATTTACACAATAAATAACATTAGGCAATTTATGCGAAATCTTAGTATAATATGTAATAAGTATATAAAATGCATAATCATATAAATGGATTTTAATGTTTAAGATACCGAGTGGAGCAAAGAAACTAATTATTTAGTAAAAATGTTTATTTATTATTTTATCGAAATACTCTTTCAACACGAAAAATACCTCGGACAAGTTTTATTGTCCAGTAGAAAATGTTGTTCACATATCATTTTTTGAGACTCTCAACGGTTTTTCTAAAAACAAAGAAAAACTACTCCGAATTTTTAAGTAGACTTCATGTATGTAAACTAGATTTTATGAAATCGATTATTACATATTCAGTTTGCTGTTTTTACTATTTAAGTCAATTTTTATTAAGATTTTTGTTCAATTCAGGTGAGACAAATTTAAATTAAATTTCGTAACACGGCAAAATTGATCACTCAATTGACGAAATTATTTATTATTTTTTTTAAAGTTAACACACCCACCAAGAATATCACTCCCAAAGACCGGATAGTACCCATTGAATGAATTATGTTCGTTTGATTTTGCACGGGAATAAATAAAATTAATTTAAACTAAACATTTAACTGCTAACATCTGATTTGTCTAAGTTTAAAATAATTAGTTTTTGTAGAAATAAGTCTATTAATATTTTTAAAAAATTCCTTGCCCCTCCCTGAAAAATTGTATATGAGCGCCTATGAATTTATAGATAATGCCTAAATTTTTTTTTTTTGTTTTTCAAAGTCAAGAAAAAGAGGTTCAGAAAGAGACGATTTTTTAATCTCTATCGATATTGTACGTCAGGTTTTAAAATATTATTACGTTACGAATACATTTTACCGTACATGATTTTTTTCGGTTTATATTTTAGTCGATAAGGATTTTAACGCAATCGATAATAATTTTTATGACACTTGTGGAGTTTATAACGTTGTAGAAGTGCTTTTTGTATACTTTCCATAACGACAGACCAACTTATAATAATAATAAGACGAAATATAATTAATTCATATTCATTCGTTTCATTGTTATTATAATATAATATATATATTTCTGTAACTGACTGCTTTGTTTATGTTGCCGAAAATAATAATAATTACTTATGAACAATATACTAGTGATGTAGTTTTAAAATGTAACCACTACATTTACTGACAAATAATAATAATTACACGCCGAAGGTCATTATTTTACCGTTACATCAAACGCATATAAGTTTTTGGATAATATGTTATCATAACGTGTATTATAAAACATAAATTACTTTTTCATTAACCACTGTTGTAATACACAATAAGTAGTCTTATTTCTTCGAGCGAATAAAAATACATAAAGTATTATTATTATTTTTTTTCCTAATCAGAACAGATTTCTAAAAAAGAGTTTTACCATAATATCATTCTACTCGGAATTTTGTAAATAATTTTGAAAACTTTTCAATAGATCCTTATGCGACAAGTGTACACGATTTTGCTTGTAAAATGTTTTTGTGTGCACATTTAAAAATGTTATAAGCGAATTATCATTCATCGCCGAAGCCAAAAAGTTTGAAAATACTTAATTATACCAAATTTTTTTTTCACGTCAGCTATAAGTGAGTATAATATTATTGTAACGTAACATAATGCATTTCATCAGTTATTTCTCGATAAAAGTATCCACTTTAACTTAGTATTTTTATTAATCTTTTATTGTGTTAATGTCTCGACACAAGTATAGTAAGCGAGTTCATAATGTAAACGTACCAATGGCATAAACTGTACCATTTTACGCGTATATAGTATATTATACCAGGGGTTGCCAAATTGTGGCTCGCGAGCCGCATGCAGCTTTTGTCGTGGTTGCATGTGGCTCTCATTCTATTTTCGAAAACAACAATAATCTTTATTTAATAGAATAACATTTTTTTTTTTTCATCGCAATTTTGAATTTTGAATTATGGCTTTAAGAGTATAAAGTTTGAATTTGTATTAACATTGTACAAATAACTGTTTTAGCATAAAGTTAAACATGTATTATTGTTGAGATGATATATATATATTTTTTTTTTTGTACCTTTTATTTCCAAGAGTTTCTGGTCTGTGGTTACATTGAAGTACGATCAACTCAGAGTTATTCCTTAAGATGGTCTTTAGTTAAATATGAAAAATATTTGGATTTGGTTATTTTCATTATCAATTAAAATGATTCACAAGAAAATTTCATTCCAAACATTTATTTTAAATTATTTGCACATTTATTGATTTTAGGGTTCTTCAAAATAGAGACACTCTTACTCTTACAATGTCCCAAAACAGAGTGACGATTATTAATATTAAATTATTTAGACTAAAATACTGAAAGTTGTGAGTTGCCTTAACTATTGAAATGAGATTCGATACTTGAAATCTATTTTCAATAACATACACTAAAAATTAATTTAAAGGACTCTTTTGGTTTTTGATATAATTTTATTTATCCGTGCTCGTCAACATATTCATGTTGGCCACCCCTTGTATATACAGTCGGTTGTAACGTAATGTTAAGGATTCGTAAGAAGGATTCGAGTAAGCGTGACTTAACGTTTAAGATCATTGATGTATTCATTTGTGAATACAAAAAAAAATACGTATTTTATTTATTTCGTCTGATGAAGTAAATTTATCTATTGTTAGTCGATCTAAACGATTACCGGTAAATCACGTGTCGCACACAAGACTATCGTGTTTCTATGTATTGTAAACGTTAAAACGTTTTTGAAGTAACATTAAAACTAAAATTTCTCTTCCGCCCGTTCGTTAGAACTCTTGTCCACACGATTTCGCCCCATTTATATTTAATGCTCGGATTTATACGCGGCAAAAAATTTAATATTTTCAGTTAAATACGATCTGAAATATTTTTTTCTCCTTCTGAAATAGTTTTTCTCAAAATATTATTTAAGTACAACGTTAAATTATAGGTGGTGTGAGGTATAACATTTATCAAAAAACTCAATTTCATATTAAAGTTTTTCAAATAAAAGTTTATAAAAATTAAAAAAATGCCCGTTGTTACTTAACAGTGGCACAGTTTACTCCTTAATGTCGAAAGTCAAATACAAATTTCAATATTTAGTTAATTAAAAATAGGATGCATATATAAATATATATATATATATATTTTTTCCCTATAATTTTTGTTGAAAATATTAAATATAAATAAAATACGCAATAATTGTATACGTCCCACTCATATCGTTTGGGTTTTGTACGAATATTTAGCCAATATTATAATATTATATTTTGGCAGTTGAGATTTACAGAACCCGAAGACGATATTTATAGCTAACAACGAGAAGGTTAATCGTGGTTGGCATTGATTTCGCGCGATACCTACGTTGAATTTGGATCCGCATTTTTTTATTTTTCATTTTACTTCGAGTTAATGCAGCGATTTTGATTCGTTTGACGTCGTCGTGTTCGTGGACGTGGCTTGATACGGAATTTTCGGTTCGTTATTCGTGATACGCCCAGTGTTTATTGCGTCCGAGTAATTAGTTTCCATGTTTTGAATTCGAACTTGAGAGCATAGATCACGCGCAAGGTCACGACGATCTTCGGCAGTATGATGCAAATCTACTTTCTCGTTTATATTTCGATTTTTTAATCCGATCGCACACACACACACACACAACGCGACGACCTGCAAAGAGTACGTAATTATTATTATTATTAATATGAAATATATGTACATAAATGTTGAATGGAATTCAACTGAAAAAAATAAATAATAATCATTTCGGATTGTATTCGATTTATTGATAATATTTCACATAATATTCACTAATATCTCACACGAAAACCCAGGGCCGGATTAACATAATGCGTAGCCCTAGGCACATATTTTTCAAAATCCCATAGTGAGGCGACCTTATAAAAATGTTACATTTTTTTTTTTTTAAAAAAAAAAACTAGTTTTAGATAACTGGTTTGTAAATTGCATTTTTCTTGATTCCCAAAAGGAAAATCTACAGAAAATTTTTGGGTTTTGAATTTTATAATAAAAACTATAATACTTGAACATTTTTAATTTACTTAAATTTTGTAAATTGTTTTGGAATACTGTGTGGAAAAAAAGCCCCCTTTGACTGAATCGAATCTGTAGCTACAGTAGTGTCGGGAATAGTTTAACCTAACTAATAATTTATCTAGATAAAGACAGTGCTTGACTTGGGGGAGGACGTGGGAGAACGGAGTACCCCTTCTATTTTTAAAATATTTTTGGCGTACCCATACTAATTTTTAAAAAATCACCCACAGGTAAATGAGAAATTAAAATTTTGAGGGACGCTAATTTTTTTTAGACTTCTGCGTCCCTCTTCTTATTTTTTCCAATTCAAGCACTGGATAAAGATGACAGCACTAAATTTTATCTGGATGGATATAGAGATAAAGATAAAATTATAAAGACGATTTTACTACTAAATTTTATCCAGATAAATGTCAGATAAAAAACTAAAATATTCCAAAACCATAATAAAACCAGTTCAATAGTTTTAATCATTTAACCTAACTTATTTAACCATATCAAATTTTGTTTTGTCTCATCAAATCATGTTAAACGTTTTAACGTTTAACCTGTTCCGCCAAATTGTGATAAGTACACGGTGGGTATATCGAAAAATGTAAATATAAAATTTTTTTGCAAAAGTTAATACTCAATATTATTTAATTTTTAATGTTTTTAACCTTAAATTTTTCTGTAAATTTTTTTTTTTTTTTTTATAAGCCATCTAGATAGGCTAACTAGAATTTTATCTAGACGAACACGAATTTAACCGAGAAGAAAATTATCTAGATAATTATCTATATGATAGACAATACATTGTTACCTAGACACGTTTATCTAGATGTTTCCCGACACTAATCTGTAGCGATCGAACCAATGAAATCACAGATAAAACACGTTGTTGATTTTTTCCGAAAAAAAAAAAAAAAAAGGCATAGAATTATTTTTGAATTCGGAACTCGCACGAAAACGGAATAAACTACTATTACTATTATTATAACAGTAGGTACTACAACACCTGTTATTTAGGCACTCGAGTAGGATAAAAGCAATCGAAAAAGGTAAGTCGGGTATAAAATTGAAATCGACCATATACGTTGAGCGACTATATTTCTAATTCAAACGTTTCACTTTATTCATTCCATAACGTTTATAATATGACGTTGAGATTGTACACACTATCATAAACTATTATATTTAATAATCTTTGTTCGCGATCTACGACACGGTATTTCAACATTGCCTTAATTCGTGTTCGGAGGCAGCCAATTTTGACTTCAAAACGACTTCATTAAATCTGATTCGTATTAATTTTCGTTTTACTTACAGTGCACAGTGTTTTCTTCTCTCTGCAAACGGTTTCCGACTTATGTCTCTCCGTATAATTAGTCTGCTTTGTGTGTGTGTGTGTGAGAGAGAGAAAGAGAGAGAGAATAATTTTGATTATTTCAAAATTGGTTATTAAGAAAAATGAAAATAAATAATAATAATAACAACAATTTGAACATTTTACCACAAATTACACAATTCGTGATGTTTCTAAATATTTTACCTTGTTGGTTTTGCAGTAATTTCGGTGCAATCATATCTCTAATTAGATTGTTTTCGTTGGTGCGCGGGGTGGGATAATCGAAAAATTCCAAAGAATACACCACGAGACGGCAAACGAAAACAAAAAAAAAAAAAAGTCGAATTGACTACGTAATAAAAACGATGGTCAAATAATATTACTGATTATACTGAACCGTCGTAGGCACCTACCGCAGTTGTGAAAGTTTCGGCGGCGTAACAACGACGACGACGACTGTAATAATGATTATTTCTGATTTCGCGAGAGCACTGACGATTTCCATATTTAAAAAACTATTCGGCCTGTACTCGTCTGCGAAATGTCGTCATAACAATATGTAATTCGTATTTGATCGCGTGCCCACGACGGAGGACTTCGACCGCAGGACAGCGAAAATCTCCCAATGCAATTGTACTCGTAATTTAGGCACTTTGTTATTAGAAAAAGAAATGAAAAAAAAAATTTGAAAAACCTATTGAGAATTTCGAAAAATAATCTCTCAAATTCTAATTGCAAAAAAATTGTGGTCGAATATTTTGGACAAGTATTTCCATACAAAATGTGTTTACAGAACAAAAATAAAAAATAAAGATTAACTTCTTCGCTACACTCAGAATCTAAAACATCACGTTGACTTCACATTATTCACGCTTTGGTGGTCGTGGGGGTCCTGATCGAGGGGGGGTTCATGGGGTTCAAACTCCACCCCAATCGACCGTAAAGGTATTTATTTTTTTTCGTTATCTATTAAATAAAATAATAAAGTGCCATAATCGTTTGAGAATGTACAGTAAATTATACCATTAGTTCGTTGATAATCTTAAATCATAATAATATGGTTTAAAATCTTAGTTCATAATATTATTGTGTTACGTTTGTGGTGATAAACTGTCGTTTACACAAATGATTGAAATCAGAATTTGTGGGCGTAGGTGCCAGGATGGGGGGTCAAGACTTTTTAATAGTGATTTTAACTGTTATTATTGTATAGAAAAATATTTCATTAGTGTACTCACTGTACAGATTCGAAAATTTTAAAATAGTCAAAACGAGAACGGCACATTTATAATTAAATTCTTTATAGACTGTGAGGATTCGAAGAGTTTTATGTCCTACGAAAACCACCCACACGGTTAGGGGAACACTAACCATGTGACCTACCAGCCGCATCGCGTGTGAGCCCGAAGGCCTAGTGGATGGAACGGATAGGTTTTGTTTTTAATTTATTGATAAAAAAAAATTTAGATAAGTCGACTACGTAAAATCAACAATTTAAAAATGAAAAAAAAAAAAAAATGAAATTAGATGATATTATATGAGAATTTAATTTACAAAATATTTACACGATAAGCACATAACAAATAATATATACGGGGAAATATGGGGTAACAATAAACAAAATATTAAACATTCAAAAAATACAATACACATGATGACGTCTGAGAGATGTTGTGTTGAGACGATGACATAATTCTTTGGCTGGTTAGTTTCGGCCACCAGCGGCCCACGGCTTTGGCTCAGCCCATCACCGTTGAGGTCGTCATGGCGAGAATAAT
>JAIPRM010005896.1:0-19678 GCA_025469315.1 Stegophylla sp. TES_Ste_2020 | reverse complement strand
AAAAAATGACCTCTCTAAAGTACAATCTAGAGGCGAATCGGGTTTCAAAAAGTTATTGATCGAAACTTTTGGACAAGTATTTCTATACGAAAAGTTGTACACAGAAAAAAAAATAATAAAAAAAAAAAAGGAAAAAAAAGAAAATAAACATCATTGTAAAAACACTAGCTTCTTAACTTCATTCAGAATCTAAAGAAAATAAATAAACAGTGATTATCATGTTATACCTATGTTTTTATTGAGTTATAATATTTTCAGTTGGTCGGAGAAATTTACAGAGGCATATTATATATTTACCGTACAGTGTTGCCAAAATCAACATTAAAACAAAAAAAAAAATAATAATAATAATAATAATAATAATATTAAAATAATGATAGACTTGTGGTGCCAAACTGGTGCGAAACTGTCGATACGGTGGACCGTTTTTCGAACAGCCAGAGGTTTCCGTTCTACAGCGTTCATTTATTCTGTGCTATTAGTGTCCGTTTTCGAGAGGTTAATGGGCGTCAACGGCAATATTTTCATTTTCCAAACACATACGGGACGGATGGAGGGAGGCGGGGGGGGCGTGTTTTGCGCGGAGAATAATGTTTTTCGGTCAGACCGCGAAGTCGCGATAGACCTCGGGGCAAAAGAGAATTTTCCGGTCCGGTAATGAACAAGACTTTGAATTCGCCTTTGAACACGCGTTTAATTATTATAAACGGAATAACATAACATTAGGGCGCGTACACGGCGACTCGCGTAGGCTGTGACTTTCACGTTGTTTAAAGGGCACGACGACGCATAACGTAATAATAATGATATGGTGAGCAAACGAGACTTGGTCCGTCCGAGAGCGAAGGCGGCAAGTACCCGCGTCTGCGTTTCCGTCGTCGTCGTGACGGTTAAGCGGTTGCGAATATTCGGTGTGGGCAATGAAGCTCATTCGTGTTTTATACGCGAAAAAGAAATTCAAAATATATCCGCTATTTCTGTTGGACTATTACTAGTCGTGTTAATCTAAACGAATGTAAGTTTAAAGATAAATAGAAAATGTTATTATTATTTTTTGTATTTAACAATGTCAAAATACAAAACAAATTTTTGATAGAATTATACACGATGTGTGTGTGATCTGAAGAATAGGACTTGTATGAAATTTAAAAATATTAAAAATATTTCAGTATATTGTCGATTGACAGACTGACGAAGTGACGACTGTTATAATACTATTAACATTACATTGAGGTGGTCTACAAAGGGGAAACCGGGGACCTAAGCAATGTTTGCACCAAATTTTTAATTTAAAAAAAGTTATTTTTGTCTGTTTTATCTACTTCATCGGCTAGATAAATTTCGACAATGTATCTGCTGTCATTTGATCTAGATAATTTTTCGATTATCTTTATGATTTATCTGCTCACACTATTTAACCAACCAAAATAACAGATTCGAATTCAACGTTAAAATTTCTATATAACAATGTTGCTAACTCGTTTAAACTTTTTTTTTTTTTTTTTAAGACTGCCTGACTTTAGATTCACTCAAGTGATTTTTTTCATTACACTTTTTAGAATTTAAATGCGCGTTTTTAAGGGTATTTCACCGTATTTAATTTCTCAGCCCTGTAATATTATTTATGTTAGAACATGTAATCGGTCGAGACACCATATTATATTTAGGTATTCGTCGTGGATGTTTACGCAGACACGGTCAGTTGTGTCGTGGGTCGTTTTGCGCGTTGAAGACGACTAGCAGCTATATACAGTGCGATGTCACGTCGCGGAAAGCGTATATTTGCCAACTAAGGGTGAAATATACATATTTTCTCGTACACCCCGGGTTCTTTATTTAATTATAATGCCCGGTGTTCTTTTTCTCCGCGTCAGCAATTATATCTGCCTCGTTTAGTCGTTTTTTTTTTTCTTTGAAATTTATTTATTTGTTTATTTTATTTATTTATTTATTTTTTTTTTTTTGTCTCACTTGAGCGCTCGCCGTATTTCCTCGGCCAAAAACGCCTCCACGAGGAAACGGTCAAAGTTTTCGCAGAAGTTTATTTGAATATTTGCAAAATGAAAAACACGATTATCCGCGCAAGCCAATTGCTAAATCGTGTTTGGACATAATCGTCTGTAAGCGTATTATCGTCGTTACGAAGTATTCTGTTGTACGAGCACAGGGTAGAAAACGAATTTGGTTTGTTTCGATAAAGATCCGTGTTAGTCGCCCGGGGTTAGGGGAGTGAAGGTCTTGCGAATTAAAGAGGGTGAGCTTAAGGGTGGGGATGGGAAATTCACCCGTCCCCACCCTCTGTGTTCTCTTCAAGCACAGATTTAAACTCTTATTACAATATAAATAAACAACACTTCATTGACGTTTTGAATGTATAAATTGATACATTTGAAATAGACAAAATAAGAAAAATTCCCTACTTACTCTGTAATGTAGAAGAGTGATAGTGTGATAGATAATAGGGCTGGAATTTCGATGCACTTTGCATTATTTTCCACATTTTGCTGTCCTATGCTCGTTTTGTGTACCTTAAAAACGAGAATTAGTAAATTAATCTTCCTTTTTTAACAATACATTACTTTAGATCGTTATTAATTCTTTCTTAAGGGCAATTCGTAGTTTTTGGTGCAATCTAACAGTCAAATTTAAAATGTTATTTTAAGATTTTTACATTTCAGTAACTAGATTTTTAGATAAACTATTAAATCATACTATATTATTAGACAATATAAAGAAGCTTTTCGATATGAAAAAATTCACTGGTAGCCAGTGGGTAACAGAAGATAATTTTTATTCTAAAAACCGAAACAAAATGTTATTATGAACGTAAAAGTAAATACATAATGTAGGACCCAAATATTTTATGAATATACGAAAATAATTTTTCAAAGATTACAAAAAGTCCACTTTAATAAAAAAAAGGTTTGTCCTCTTCCGAATTTGTTATTTTCGTTTATTTATTTATTTTACTGGAACCAAACATTTTATTATTTTTATTTAACCTTTTTTTATTTCATATTTCACCTTAAAAACATTTTTAAATAGGTACGTAGCAATGAAACAACATTTATACATAAAGGGTGTTAAATAATAGTGAAATTGAATTATCAGTAATTCATTCGGATCACCCGTGACTAACTTTGTTTCGTTCCTTAAGATTATAGCCTTGCCGGTCAATTTTTTATGCAATTAATTATTTGTATTAAATATTATAAATTTACAACAAAATGATTAAAAACCAAAAACACCAAAAAATATTATAGTATTTATAATTTTTAGACCACTGAACATTCATTGAACATTTATTTGACAGTTGTAATATTTTTTTTTTTCAACCTGTATTTTGTACCAAATACATTGCGATTTTTTCAGTATATTATAATTCCAGCCATGTGTTGATAAATAATATTCAAAATTTAAATATAATCTATAATTTGCTAAAAATACACTTTATTTTTTATATATTTTTTTGTTTGTTTGTTGATTTTATCACATCACTGTCTGGCAACAAAATGTCCCCATGGGCCAATGACTTCTGAACAATTTTTGCGTGAAACCAAAATCATTTCGAATCAAAACAATTTTAAAACGAGAATTATTAGGGAAATCGCTCAATTGCGTTCCGGGAAAGGGAAGGGGCACGAAGAGGACCTTTTTTCGCGATTAAAGTCGGACGGAAACGTCAATAATTGGATTTGCCTGATCAATGGGATTTCCAAGAGGACGCGTATTATTATTTATACGTATTGTGTGTTTGATACGTCGGTGATTTTTGCGTTATCCGCGGAGGAGGAGCTGCGATACGTTTTCGACCGGAATTCGCGGGAAAAGCGGTTTTTTTCTGGGACATATACCCCTAGTGTCCCCCGTCCAGTAGCAGGCATATATTTACGAGACCGTGTAGGTATACGTTTGGCATTCGAAATCGGATAAACTAGTTTCCATTGCTTTGCGACGCGTAAAACAAACAACCGACGCCACCCCGCTGGATTTGAGCGATAAACCGTCGTCGCGTTAAACAAACAGAAAACGTTAGCTACGATTTCGGATATATTTCAGCAGCAGACTCGAGAGAATGCGACTAGATAAACATAAATAATAAATAGTATCGATAACCTTTGTGCTCCGCCGCATTATAGAGTGTTATCGTGGACAAAACGCATCGTACTTACTATTCATAGGTCCCTGTAACGTTGTGTCCTCCCCTCGACGGGGATTATTTTAAGGTTTCTTTTTTTTTTATTTTTTTTATAAGTGATCTCAACTCAAAATGCGAGCTTCAACCACCCTTACAACCAATAAATCAACTCCTGTGGATTATACGACGTGTTTTTCTATTTCGAAAATATTCTACGAAACTACTAGTCTATTTATTATTATATATCATTTCTATATTTTTATCCAAGGTTGGGCATAAACGGGTTGAGTTTATTTTAACTTTTTAGCTTACTTTTTACGTTTGATATTTTATTAATTTAACTTATCAAATATTATATGAACTTCATAAATAATGAGACAATTTTAAACAAAATTCCGTTAAGTTAAATTTTGGTACCTATATGATTTTTTTTATAAGATTCACTCTGATTGACATGTTTTGTATGACACTGTTAACATTGAGGCATAGAATAGCAAAAAACACGACCTTTTTTTTATTATTTAACTTTTAACTTAAATGAGTTAACTCAAATTCCAATTAAATCAGTAGCTCGTTAACTTTTAAGCTTTTTTTTTTAACTAAACTTAACTAAACAAAACTTAAAAAAATTCATTAACTTGACCATCCTTGTATTTATAATTGAAATAATTAAATTTTTTTTTAAAAGATATTCAAAACAAATAAATGTTTCAATAAAATTAACCGCTAAAGAGCGTTTTTTTTTTCAAACATTAGTGGGTTAGGAAGTTAGAAATTTTGTTTTTGCTCAGTTGAAAATATATCATGAAACCCGGATAAGTATTCTTCAGCTATTACATTTGACTAATATGTAACATAACTATTTTACAATTTATTTATTCCCTCTTCTACTTCAATAGTATAATTTTACACATTTGAAACTCCTTTGAATATGCCACTTATCAGTCGTTTACCTCGTGTATATCGACGACATAATGAAAATTATTTTACTTAATCTACGGTCATAAAAGACCAGACAAGATCAAAATGGTGTACACAGGGCGTTAATTGAGTTTTGGTGGCTATAATAAAATATGTGATAATAATCTATTAATGTAAAATTTTTGAAATAACTAATTAGTCAATAATTAATTATTACAATCATCAACATTTCGAACATCCGTGGCTATTATGATAGTTTCAGTTTACAATATTCATTATTTAATGTTTTTCTGAAAAGGTTTGGAAAAGCCTGGGAGACATGACGTCTTGTGCCACCACTCCTATTGGGTGCCGACTTTCGACGTCGGAACGATTTCACGTACAATGCTCGGCCTCGTGAAACTCATTGGCAAATAAGCACAACCCATGGTTTGGTGGAAGAATATTATATTTTACAATAAGGAATTTCTCGTTTCGCGACGCAATAACCGATTTGAAATTTACGCTCCTCTGTGAAGCATGTAATCGCCGCGCAACCGCGTTCACGCGCCGACCATTCGGTTTAATGGGATATCTGGGAAATCTATTTACAAAGCAAATAGTTGTGTCAAACCGAATCGCTCGAGAGATTATTCAAATACTCGACACTGCTGGCGATAAAGATCATTTCGGCCGCAGTGCGCACACACTAGGGCGATTGTCGCGAAATTGTCGAAAACTCACTCATTCTCTGTAGGCCCTAAATAATATTGGTTTGGACCACTACAGCACTCTGTAGTAAATAATAATAATAATGTTGTTATGCACACGCGTCGTCGGTTTGCAAACACAGTAGTCGAAACCCGATGTAGAAACAACGAACCGGGGCTCTGATCGATATCGCGAACGTGACTATGGCCGATTATCGGTTATTCGTTGTCGCGACTCGGTGTGACACGTCTCCACAAACCATGACGACATAATATTATTATAATTCATACGTAGAAATATGCGATAAACACGTGTTACCCACGTAAGTAGAACAGCGTAGACTTTGGATAATTCGAAGAGCCGAGTTGGAGAATTATCGGTCGACTCGGCCGAGGCGCAGAATAAATAATGAACAACACGGAATAGAAACGGTTCAAAAAAACTACTTGGTTCTTGTGGGGAGACCTAACCTAACCTAACTGACCGCCATATTAAACAAACGATTATGTGCAACCTGCGAATTGCGATTCAAAAAGTTGCTGGTCGAAAATTTTCAACTAGTATTTCTATAAAATAATTAAGAAAAATGAAGAAATAATAAGAATTAAGATTACTTTTCACGTTAATATGAAAATATTTTCACCGCTAAACTGTATGCAGAATTCTCATACAATTTTGTATGTTTTTAGGACCATTATTTTGAATTTATCGTTAAAAGAATACAATTAATTTTGTGAAATTATTTTAGACACTGAGACATTTTTAATTATAAGAAAAACTTCAGGAAATTTTAAAATAAGAAATAAGATTTTATTCTACTGTAACCTCTCAAAAATGTCGTCGAAGAAAATAATAAAAATAGAAATAAAAAAAAATTCGTAAAACCAAAACTAACTATTATCATTCATAAAAAATAGAACATAGAATGGAAAGGGTTTCAGCCTCTTCTTAGTTCCCCTCCGCGTATGTTCGTCCGTTGCGTTTCGCCCCGTTCGATTTTGTTATCTGCTTGAACACGTCTTTACTAATTTTGTATAAAATAAGCGCATGTGACTATTACAAAATTACGCACAAGCCAAATACCACCGATTCGCTCACGTGTTTACCCATGCCGAAATTTCGGGAACTTGTAGTAAACTTGATATCTGGCTAGTGTATTCCTACTAATACGACGCAGGCATGTGTCTGCCAAACGAGGATTTTCCAAGCCTCTAAGGAGGTCGAAGGAGGGGGTGGGTGGTCAAAGTTCGTACGGAGTTAAATTGCTTAACTCGTTGTCTTGTTTGACTCGCGCAAAACTACTCGGAAAACTAAAAACGATCAAATGAGTTAGGTTTTACAGAGTTTTTTTTTTTTTTTTTTTTAACATCCAACAACAGCCGAGTATGTGAAAATAACCGAATTCCAAGAAATCAATCACATAAATATAATTTTTGTAACAATACATAAAAAAAAAAATCTTTTCTATTGATTAAGATCGCTATTTAATAAAAACTTAATATAATCAACAAGTTTCTAAATAAGTATATATATATAATATAAATTAATTTATTAAATCTCAATAAATTAAATAATGGTATTTCTAATGCGTACATAAAATATGAACGTATCTTTTAGATTCTGAGTGGAATTCTAGTATTTAACAATGATGTTTTTCTTAGGTAATTCTGAGCAGAGCAAAGAAATTTATGACTAAAGCTTAAAATTTAAAAGTTTTACAATGATTTTGGTATAAAATCTTTCGCATAGAAATACTTGTTCGAAAATTTTGATCTGTACTCTTAAGATCCAAAATCACACACATGTGGTATTTTAAAGAGGTATGTCATTTTTCAAATTTCTCAATACTTTTTCCAAAAACGAGGAAAATCTGTCGAAAAGTTGACAAAAAAGCAGTAAAAATATTCTTGAGGTAATTTTTTGAAATTATCTTCCTCCTGGACTTTCTCAAAAATACATTATAATTTTCGTTACTGTTAAAAAGATAAATAAATATATTTTATTAATTATTAACGGTTTGTCAGATTAAAATGGCAACCTGGTTATTTTCAACCGATATCGGTTTCAGTATTGATTCAGAAATTCGTTTCCAGTTGAAAAAAATAAAAATAAAACAGAAAACGATTTTGTCAGGAATTATTATTTTTAATTACATACAATGACACATCGAGTGGTATGGAAAACATAAAATACAAATTATTTACATTGAGATTCCTAATTAGTCACACCTCTACTCGCCCTATGGTAGAGAAAGGCATTTGTAGCCTATAAGTAATTAAATTTAGAAAAACGAAACGAAAAACTGTAATACCAATAATTTATTATAAATGCTTTTAAACATAATTTTGAAATACCTGCCTGTCCCAAAACAAAGAAAATGTGGTATATATTAAATAGGTATACAAATAACGTACTTTTTAAGTAAACCTACATATTATTTAGGTGCCTAATATTCGTAGGTGAAAAACGAAGAAATCGACGGACTCGTAAGTATTCGAAAATTTGGTTTTTGAAAATATTTCCCATCGCTCGTGGAAACGGGTGGCATAGGAACTCAATTTAATGAAAAAAAAGTGAATTTGTCAGGTGGCATTGTTTTTCCCGCGACGTGACAATAAAACGAGATAATCGGAATCGGTATCGGATCTCGGTCGTACACACGAAACAACAGATTCCGAGGCACATTAATTTCAGATGGTAGGGGAGGGCGTGAAATTCTGTTCGTGTCGAGGTAGGTGGATAATCACTCGTACGTGTGCGTTGAGACTATATCTTTGGAAACGCACAGTGAAGACTTTATTTTAAAACCCATTAAAATCCACGTCAGATAAATAATAATATTTCTCGTCCGTAAAGCGAACACGCGAAATTGATTGTTGTTTTTCGTTTTTATGTTTCAGGTAATTTTTGAAAAGAGAAAAAAAAATACGTGTTTTCCGACATATTTATTGCGGACAAATGTCATTGTGCAAAGTTTCCCCTTGGTTTACAACAAATTGTGGGTACGTATATATTATTTTTCCGCGTTATTAATATTTATTATAACGATGGAGTTAAACGATAACGACACAGATCGTGATTTAGAAATTCCCAATATGAGCTCAACCGATATT
Source organism: Stegophylla sp. TES_Ste_2020 (assembly GCA_025469315.1). Classification (NCBI taxonomy): domain Eukaryota; kingdom Metazoa; phylum Arthropoda; class Insecta; order Hemiptera; family Aphididae; genus Stegophylla; species Stegophylla sp. TES_Ste_2020. The sequence continues at coordinate 10,816 of JAIPRM010005896.1, read as the reverse complement.
ATGTGTTATTCACTCTGAAACCAAAACGCGACGCGTAAAAAAATCTCGATCCCTATAACTTACAGGGACAACACTGTTTACCCCCCGAGGTTATTTTCAACCCAGTCACGGTACCGTCGCGTCGTACGGCGAGCATCCGGAGAAACGCTTACAAGGTTCGTCCCCCTCACCCCGTGTCGTTCCTCGTCGGATTTCCCCGGGCAGGTACACACGACGCGTAATTTATCGCAACTGCTTCACCTCCTCCCCCCGCCCGTTCAATCGCTTAGGTTAGGGGCGGGAAACGCGGTGGGGAAAACGAAACAAAACAAAACGCCGCCGTGGCGGCGAGAGTGCTGCAGGGCGGGGTACGGTGCAGCAACTCTCCTCTCTCTCTCTCGTCTACTTTCGACGACAGGCTCTTATAAAATATATTCCGGTCAGATAAAACGCGCGAGACATGCTTGTTTGCGTAAACGGAGAACGGGGTCGACGTGGTGGTACCGTGGGGAGTGAGCGAAAGATAGGTGTGGCGTCACGTCTTCTTCACCGCCTATCCTCCGCGGCCAGCAGCAGCAGCCGTTTCCCCCGTCGCCATAGCCGCGGAAAACTTTTCCCCCGGTGCGATGACGGCACGCGAGAAGAGAGTAAAAAAAAAAAAAATCACCTCGCGCGTTATATTATACATCACGCGTGGACGGGGGGGGGTATGCTCAGGCGATTCGGTCGTCCGATAGCGCACGTAAAACATTGCCGCAGTGCGGTGTGTCGTCGGCCCTATTATTGTAATAATAACAATAATAATATTCGTACGCGTCACTATAAGCGATATGTTGAAAATGCCCTAAGAATGCGTTTTAAGTTTAATTTCTAAAAAATAAATTCAAAATACAAATAACTCCGAATACTTGAAACACATTATCTGCTCACACAATTATACCCTGAAACACCATTGAGAAAATTATATTGCACCAAAATCTCAGGCCTAGTAATATTGACAACGAGATAGACACGTCCAATTGCTGAATAAATTTATTTCACCGCAACACGGATAAAGAACAATACTTATGACAGTTTCACACGATGATAATCTTTTTGTTTTTCAATTCTATGAAATTTTTTTCGAGAAGAAATACTCGTCAAAAAGTTTCATATAGTACGTTAAAATATTATCTGTAATCATTTCAGGATACTATATATCTAACGCATACGTCATTTTTCAAAATAGTATGAAAATTTTAACGTTTCTCAGAAGCTTTGCTCTGAATCGTTTAACTGAAACTCCAATACACCCTTCAAGCGTATCCAACCCGAGTTTAAAATTTTAGATATTTTATTGTATCGAAACGATGGGAAAAGTCTGGTGTTAAAACGCATAATATCTGGAAAAATAAGGTCGTAAATGAGTTTATTTAAGAAAAAACGTGTGTTATTTAATTACTTTTTGGACTTTTCCAGAGATTTAAAACGTTTCCACAAAGATATTAAAGACAAAAATATTTCGATTGTGACGATAATAATACAACAAAATATGTAATATTGAGAAACCAAAAATGAACCTCTGTTTTGCTGTGCCAAAAATTCGCATAAATTTTGAGTTACGACCAGTTAGTTAGTTGGACAAGTTAGTCGTCATGCTCTGTGCGACGATTCTCTTTATTTATTTTACTGGGGCGGAGCCGCAGGGGAAAAAAACGCCCCAGAGGAACTTTTTGCGCCACCACCCGTTAATTACCTCCGGCCCGGCGGCGCGTGATTACGATCGTAAACGGCGACGATCAAACTTTTTACGCCGGGGACGAACGACGAGATACATCACGAACTGTTGAACACCAATTATTCGTGAATTATTCACAGACTCGGATCGTCGGCAGGCCACAGCCGTCAAGTGAGAGAGAGAGAGAGAGAGAGAGAGAGAAGAAATCCTCCGGTTCCACCACCGATTTTTTTAGGGGTGATTCTTTGCAGGGTTTTTGCAGATTTACTGGGTAAAAAATGGCCTTGGTAAAATATAATATGTTTTCACTCCGTTTCTACATAACAACATAATTTTTAGTTACTTACTCGATCGTTAAAATATATCAAATATTATTCTACTTCATATTAAACATTATCTTTTACGCGTATCAATGAAACTTTTAAAATTCACATACATCATGAATTATCACTTATCAATATTCTGTAGGCTAACCGGTCGATATTCAACATAAAAATATTATATGATTATTCCTATTACTTATAGTAAATATTATTAGAACAGAAAAATGTAGCATTGTTTTGGGTGAAAGTGTGCGTTATTAATATAATTCAAAGTGTACGGGAATTGAACGACGGCCTCTTTTTGGAAAGTGTGCGGTTATGACGACCGTCGATTTTTTAGTATTTGGCCGAATTGTCCACTGGCCATTTTTTTTTTTTTTCTGATTAGCCAAATCGTCCACTGGCTAATTTTGTGTTTGAAATTTTTACGTCCAGTTATTTTGGTACACGGACATTTTTATATCTGATCATTTATGACATGGGCACTATTACCTAGATCCATAATCAAATGCTTGATCGTCAACGATTTATACTTACTAGTGTAATTATTATTATTAAAATCCTACTTGGGCAATGGTAATAATATCGCCAACGTTTCCCTTTGTGTGGGCAGTGGTCGTCGCGAAAATCTCAGTGTTCAAAGTTAACGATAGTACATCACGAATATAATATATTAATATCAAAATAAATTATTGTTATTTTCCATAGGCCGATGTAATAAACGGCAACTTAGGTTATATGACGTCTTAAGCACTTAAAGCTCGAAACGAAATATTATTATTATTATTATTATTATAATGTTTTGCGTTATTAACCATAAAATATGTAAACCTTTTTTCTTGGCTTCTCGGCGGCGATATTGCGATAAACAAGCTATATAATGTTTTTATTACATTAGCATAAATATAAATTATTATACGACGTTAGACGAACATTCCGAGAATATGCCGAATTATTAAGCAAAGAATATTTATTTATTTTTTTTTTTAAGTGATAATTATAAATTAGAGAGAACACTGCTCGTGCGGTTCGGAAAATGGGCAGATTAAAATATTATATTACTATATACACTAAATTATTCGTACATTATTTATACACACAACATAATGTGATAACAGTGCGCACTATGTATTTCGTAATATGATGATGCGAAGTACATTATTATTTTGACCTAAATAAAGTAAAACAATGTGGCGTGAAATATTTACGAGATTTTAAACTGTTAAATCTGTAAAACACCGTGTTTAATATATATTTTTTTTTTTTTATGAGTGCTTACAATCATATTAGGGCCGCGCAATTATTATTTTATTTCAATATAATAATCTATATGAAAAAAAATTTAATCAATTATAATCGATAATTATTAATTAATAAACTATAATCGATTAGTTAAACAAAAAATCGATAGTTAAACAAATACAATCGGTAATAATCGATATTTAAATTAAAATCTGTGATACATTTATTATAATTAGTTATGATTAGTTAATATAATTTAATTTTTTTTTTTTTTTTTTTTATTACACTCATTTGAAGTAATACATTAGAAATTCTTGGTTAAGAATTTATAAGTCACTTTAGAGATACTTATTTCTTTGTGGTAAAACGTAGTTCTAAGAAATCGTAGTTAATTTTTAATATTTGATTATAATATAACCTATCAAACCAAAGTGAAAGTAATTTTCACGGATAATGCAGAATAATTACTATTATCAAATCTCATTGAAAGGTGAAAAACGATAAAATCCTACTTTCTTCATTCTATTCTTTTTAAATGAGTCGATTATTGTTCTCTACTGATTTGTCATTTATTGATAAAATATCATGATTTTTCTATTAGTATATTAATACTACGAAAGACCGATGTACCGATCATTCTTGACGAATATTCTTGTCAATTAATCGATTGTTTTATTTTTTCACGATTATCATCGAGCAGAGAATTTATTTAGGAGTGTTGAGATTTACAAATGAAGGACGTCATAAAAAAAAAAAAAAATCTAAATTCTTATCGATAAAAAATTGCTTTTTTCGTGTTCAAATGTAGTCGCAAAAGTGTTTGAAAAAATTTAAAATTGTTCATTTCATGCTGGGTGAACGAGTAATAAACTTAAAGGGTAAACGAATGTATAATAATAATACACTCTGTATAGTTGATTTATTATTATTATCATCCGATGGATTTGATAAAATTCACTAAATCGTATATTTAAAATACGTTTCTACGTGGTCGTTGTTGTTTTGTTTTTTTTGTTTTTTTGTATTTTCATCGAAACGCAAATTTATTTGTATATATATATATATATATCGTTACAGCGTAATGCGTGCACGTGTATACAGAGTGTACACAGTGGCGCAGTCGTGTTTAATTTTAGTCCAGACTTTTGAACACGGCGTTGCGTTCGCCAACAACAAAAGTCAATTTGTTTGAGTTGTTGTTTCATTAAAACGTGCGTCACCAAAACCCCGTGACCCGCGAAATCTCACGTACACATTCGTGCACCCTTGTGTGCGAGCGCACAGAAATTCGGAAGGGAAGTGAATTTCTATTATAATAAAATAACAATTATATTTATATATTAGAAATTTAAGCGTAAGTATAATATATTAAATACATAGGTGTTGTTCGGGTGGCTAAAACACCCTTCATGTGAGAAACTATTTTTTATTCTGTATATTTTTTTTAGATTTTGAGTTGAGCAAAAAAGCTAGTGTTTTTACAATGATTTTAAATTTGTTTTTCTTTATTTATTAGTTATTATTATTATTATTATATTTTTTTTTACGTATACAAATTTTCGTACAGAATTTTTAGAAAAATTGTCAATAGTTTTATCAAAATTTACGAATTTGATTTTTTATTTTATCTTAAAACAGATAGTTAAAAATTTTTCGAAAATTAAATACGACATTAATTATATTCGAAATGTATATAGTCCTTGTCATCTCGACCCTATATATTAAATTAGTAAAAAAAACATAAGTTGATTATGTCTACGTTCTCAAGTGATGTCATAAAGAGTAGTGAACGTTCTTCTTGAATCACTCCGTATACCCCCTAATGCTGTAATGTCCTAATGTCCTGTGACATTATATGCTAAATATAGAAATAAAAAGATTGTGGAGATATGACCCTCACAACTCTTTCCCCAACATAGTGTACACACACACACACACACACACACACACACACACGTTCGTACGTAAGTACGCCCACATTATACTATAATATTGAACCATAATAATATCACGTCCTCCGTTACGATTCAAACATCGGGTACCTACGCATAACGTATGAAGGCCATTCCGCGAAATGTGCCAGTCATTTATTTCGGTGTCAACCCTTTTTTTTTGGGGGGGGGATGGCAAATTGACCGGGGTCGGACACGGTGGCGGAGCTCTTTTCGCGGTAAATACTGTAAACACAGGAGCATCGCTACGCGGTCATAATATAATACGTAATACGTATGTGTCCGCAGAAAAACACTTTTGCGCATTAACATAAGTGGGTCGCGGCGGCCAAGACGGTGCTGGACGAAATTTAAAATTCAAATGAACGCACGATAATAAAACGGTGAACGACGGAATTACACAAAGTGTACGACGGGGACGGAGACCTGGACAACAATTTAGTCACGCTTACCTATATTATATCGTAGTACGCCAACGTATTGTTTCTGTGCCGTACGCCGGCATAGATCATACATAATAGATGGGGCATATTTTGTCCTCGAATCGCGCGTACAAAAAGAACCTCTGGAAGCAGGTATGGAACCTTTATGATTTTAACGGATTCGGTTCTGGTTCGGGTGTACTTAAAAATATAACATTTTCATGTGTTCTGGTTCTTGAAAATTCAAAATTAACGTTTCAGTTCTGGTATTAACGATAAATGGTAATAACATGATGATTTTTTTCCGCCTTGAATAACACGTGAATATAAAATATTTATTAAAATCTACTGCAAAGGTTTTTTTTTTTACTCTTTAACCCCTTAATTGAATTTATATTCATACACGTGCGTTTATTTATGTTATAAACTGCCTTTAACTGTTAAAAACACAAATTAAAAAAAAATAAAAAATCTACTGTTATTATTGTTATCAGTATTTTCATTTTAATACCACTGCAATGGTCATAACCAAAATTACGGTATCTTCGAGGCACTTCTGGCACGCTTTCCCATGTGCAATTTACATATAGAACATGTCTTATACATTATGTATTGTTAACAATGGCTACTATGATAGTTTGTGTCTCACACCCGGACGGATTATCAATCGAGTCGTTTTCTGTATGCTGCATACGTGATGCAGAGTAATATACGAAAAAAATACAACGTACGATTCACTATTTTTGATTTTTGTTTTTCGGTTGTAATTCATTTGTGATTCATTCGTTTGTGACACATCTGTGCGTTCGATAAAAATCAACCGAATTTACTATCCCTAATTTTAACTGTTCATATTTTAATTAGAATAAGCACATTAAAAAAAAAAAAAAAAACAGTCAATTAAAGCCCTAGATTTTTAATAGGTTCGGTTTAATCTGCATCTGCAATGATTAATAATTTCATAGAACTTGTATTTCCACTCGGATCGAAGAAATTATTTACCTTTTCTTCAAAAATTCAACACACCCATCAACAGTACCCCACCAGAGGATTGGAGTGTAATATTAATGTTGCGATGCATGTGTGGATATTTATTTATTTTTTTTTATTCAACGATTTTGAATCAACAAACGTAATTCACATATCACCTGTCCAACAAAATCTCCTATGTCTACGCGACTGGTTTTTTACCCGAAACAGTTTTCTTTGTTTTTTACACGGTACTCGGGGAACAAAAGCGAATGAAAAATTTCCCGCCCCTTTCCGGTGGGGTATAATGGTAGGATATAAATTTAGACAGCAGCCCCGTATTCGGATGGGCACGGAGTGAAGGTGTGTCGCTGCTGCGAGAGAACCACGTGTGATGAAAGTCGTGGCTTATGCGAGCGAACGGCCGCGATTCATCCCGGAGACCCTATGTGTTCGATATAAATCCGCCGCCGATCACTACGGGTGGGTAGTAATTTGTTTGCGCCGGATTTCGCACGAGTAACACAATAGAAATCGGGAAGGCACAAGACGTCGTCGTGGTGGTGGTGCGCAGTAAAGTATTTCGCGCAAAGACATAGATGGGGGAACGAAGACGACGACGACGACGAATCCTATATTATAAAGTTCAGGAAACGCCAACACACACTCTATCCCCGAGTACACACACACACACACCATTAGACAGAGGTCTACTTACCATATCAAAAGAGTTATATGTACATAATATTATATAGACACGCAGAGAGGGTGTTTGGAGAGACGCGAGGGTCATCGGTGGTGGTGGCAAACAGTACAAACGCGTGAATACAAAATGGAGCGACATACACACACACACACACACACACACACATGTATATATATATATATATTATAATATATACATTATACACGAACGTGTGCGTGTGTGTATTATATACAGGTTTATTTTTACCCACACACACCCGGCCTTCTCTTTCGGTTTCCATCCCGTTTTGCATTATTCCACTACGGCGGCCGTAGTGGCACCTAAAACAGCAGCACTATAAGAATATACGAACCACGATCCCATGCTGCATCCCTCAACCCCACTGACTCTGTACACGGTCTTTGTGACGGAGTAGAATGGGTTGTTCTCCAAGAGACTCGAAACACAGGCACCTTAGTGTGGAACGTAAATGAATCAAATCGAATCAGTGGCGTGGAGACGAAAAAACAGAGAGCGTGGGGGGGGGGCACGTAGAATGAAAAGTTTCTACAAATCGATTTTTCAAAAATTCGATATTTTATAGTTCGTTGTATAGAAAAAACTATGAATTTTTAATTTATATATTTTTATTTATGGTTAATTAATTACGAATTTGCATACTTAATGAGCATTCAATTGATTATTTGCAATTAAATTGTATTGATAAAAATAGAAAAAATATGATAATTTTCTTCAAAAGAAGTTTCAGTGGCCAAGCACCCCCCACCCCCACTCAGTTTTATATCTATATTTTCAACAATGTAATAATTATGACATCGGTATTGTTCGAATTTTTATTCCGGCTTCTCATTAATGGTCTAACTATCGATTTTTCTATATATTACGTTGTATTCATTTTTCTAAATATCCAAATCGATTTTTTTTCGATTACCTATAATTATTTTTCATTTATTTTTTTTGAAATATTAATCGTTCGCTTATTCGTGGATGATATTTTCATTGGACAAGTCTTTACATACTTCGATTGCCACTTGGTAAATATTTGAACGACGAACGTAATACTCCAGAATATCGCAATAACGATAGTAAAATATAATGATAAAACGATTTGTTTGTGTTCATGGCCATTGCATATTTAAGTTTTTTTTTTATTTGATAGAAGAGTGATATAAAATACTGTATATTGTAGAACGGTAATATGCGAAGTACTATGCCTCCCCTCATAAAACACTATATCTTTGTTTAACACACAAAATAGTAAATCGTACAATATAACTTAAATAATATATTGTTTACTATTTCGAAATAGTGAAAAATATACATTCAGTAAAATTACAAAAATATCTGGTAATTTTATAATGTACAAAAATAATTAGAAACTTTTTCTTATTTATATCATCCCGTGAACTGGTGTTCGATTTGTAACAATTGTTTATCGGTCGCGGTGATACGCGTGGGGATGCGTCACACGCGGTGGTTTTTTTGCTGGAACGAATACATCCACTACTAACGTGTATAACCTCATCCCACCCCTTCACTTCCGTGTAATACACAGAATCGTGTAAAACGCCTCACCACGGTGTCATTGTATTTTATATTATTTATGTAAAACCCCTTTCGCTTTTGTGTGCGACCGAGAAGAAAAGAGGAAAAGAAGAATAAAAAGTTTGCAACAAATTTTTATTTTTATTTTTTCGCCACCACCGAAAACTTTGTTCGACAAAACTCGCGCTAATCCAGACTGCCACAATTCACACACGTACATACACGATTCAAGCATATATAATCTTTTATAAAACACGTCAATCCGAGAGTTTTAAGATCAGAGCTTTTTCGTAGGAACTTAAAGTGTAAAAAAAGTAAAAGAATATAATAAAAATGAAAACGAAACTGCGCGCGTCGAGTGATTTTTAAGTATGCGCAAAATAATCGTTTGATTTCGTTTTCGGAATGTTAATGTGTTGGCTGTACGAAATTCATTGTGAGAGAATAAAAATGAAAAAAAATTTAAAGTAACACTAAGATAAGTGAAGTAAAGTATATATAGACTAGAAAGCTGGACATAATTCGAACCAAGGGTATTCTACACTCCTCGAGTCAGATATTCTTGTTGGGTGTGTTGAATTTTAAAGAAACAATAAATAATTTCTTCGAAAATACTATTCTGAGCCGAGTATGTTAATAATAATATAAAATAACAATAGTAGTCATCGTTTTCAACAGACCTACCAAAAGTATCTGACCCGAAGACGGAAGAATATCCGTGGTGCGAAGTATGCCCGAATTTTTTGTTTAAACTTTACTTATACACTGAAAACTATAAACTTTACTTTATTTACAATAACTATTAGATAATTGGCTCAATTTAATCTACATGATATAAAACAGACTAGCAATTTTTAATCTAGATATAATACATCAAGATAAGTCTCAACACTGGTCATAATATAATTTATTATTCGGTTATTATAAACGAATGACTGCGCACAGTAATTAGTTTAGACTTGTAAGTATTTGTATTAGTCGTTGTAGAGGTAATTGTTTGCGTCGACTCGGTAATATTTTACCAGACGCAACGTTTAGTTCGGTGTGTACGTTATACGGGAACATTTATTAAGTGTATATGGTAGTACGCGCAGCTGTAATCACACGAAATAAAGCAACTCTATTATAAAACAGGAGTGGAATACGATTAATACGATTTCGTAGTGACTCGAATAAAATTGTTACGCGGTGGTCAGCAGTGGAAAATGTGAAAATACCACTTCAATGAATAGGTTTAAAACCTATCAAAATATTGTTGGAGAAATGAGATATTTGCAGAAAATATGTTAGAAATAAAGGAGCCGATAAAGTATTTAAATCTGAGAAGAATATCATTCCGAGTACGCTGTGAAATATATTTATGTTATGCGCAAATGCGACAAATTCAATATATCGGAAGAACATAACGAAATTTGCAATCGACATTCCAAGGACATATCGCTGAAATATGATAAAATAAAGAAAATCTTGGATTAAATTTTGCAAAACATGTCTTAGATACTGGAGACCATAATAAAATTAAAAAAAAAATAAAACAAGATGGAAATTTCTACAGAAAATAATACATATTATTTGAATTCCGTATTTTAGAAAGCTACTATGTTCACAATGAAATAAAATAATAATAATTTTAATAATATATTAAACGGTTTAAAAAAAAAAAAAAACCGTATTACATTTTTACACAACCTTAAAGATCAAAATAATAATAATAATAATAATGTGTAACATTAAAACTCCCCGAATGTGACCAAGATGATGAATTTGTCAAGAATATTAAATTTTTTAGATTCTGAGCGAAGTGAAAAAGCTAGTGTTTTTACAATGATTTTTATTTTATTTATTTTTTTCTGTGTACAACTTTTCGTATAGAAATACTTGTCCAAAAGTTTCGATCAATAACTTTTTGAAACCGGATTTGCCTCTAGATTGTACTTTAAAGAGGTCATTTTTTGAATTTC
>JAIPRM010005895.1:0-19678 GCA_025469315.1 Stegophylla sp. TES_Ste_2020 | reverse complement strand
TTCTATCTATGTTTAAATTTTCATAAAATTCTGATCAAAAAATGATGGTTTTCGAGTCGTTTTTGTCAAATTTTGGGTAGTTTTTTCAAAAAAAAAACATTGAAGAATTGAGAAATTCAAAAAATGATCTCTCAAAAGTACAATCTAGAGGCGAATCTGGTTTTTAAAAAGTTATTGATCGAAACTTTTGGACAAGTATTTCTATGCGAAAAGTTGTACACAGAAAAAAAAAATAAAAAAAAAAAAAAAAATAAACATCATTGTAAAAACACATTCTTCACTTCATTCAGAATCTAAAAATAGACATCATTGTAGTAAATTATTATTATTATAATACATTTTGTGTATAATTCTGGTTAAAACTATTGTAAAATGAGCCTCTTCGCTTCACTCAACATCTAAAAATGAAATGCCGAAAATATTCACAATTTTAGTACAGCAAAAAATTAATAAATGACGTCAATTGATAAGAGTCGCGACGGTAACTGACGCTCGTGTACCAGGGGCGTAGCAATCCATTCTCGTCTCGCTATCACACAACAGTCGTCTGAAGGTGCCCGTCGCCGCGCCGCCACCGCCTCAGCACAACCGTCACCACCGCTACTATTATATACCTCGGTAATGTTTACGTCATTGAACAATATAGTACAGATCATTAATAAAATTAATTATTGTGATGTGAATTTGTATAATACTATACCTACATGGTACTGTACATGCTGCATAGAATTATTTAATATAACGGTGGGAAATCAGAAAATGTATTCAATATTATGTAATAATAAAAATAATTTTCCATGATTGAACAAATTAACTTTTGATTTTTAAGTGCAAGTATAATAATAAACTATAAAGAATGTATTTGAATTTAGATAATGAAGTTTTGTAAGTATAATGTATTTTGAAAAACATTTTAAATAAAGGAATTTTAATATTTACCATACTCTTGTGCCAAAATATCTTTCATATTAATGTCTATTTAAATTTCCATAAAGTTTGAATTAATAAAATATAGTTTCCGAGTCTTTTTTGTCAAATTTTGGGTAGTTTTTTCCAAAGTTAGAGAAAACTATTGAGAATTTCGAAAAATAACTTTTTAAAAGTACTATTTTGGGGTAAATCGAGATTCAAAAAGTTGCGGGTAGAAATTTTTGGACAAGTATTTTTTTACGAAAACGTGTACACGAAAAAAAAAAATACGAAAAACAAAAATTACTGTAAAAACACTATCATATTCGCTCCACTCAGAATCTAAAATATTTATTCACATAATATAAAATACAGCCGATACTAATATTTAGATACGTATAATATACGTATAAGTAATCATATCGTACTGTAGTGTAATCCACTTGGTATATTTTCTAATGCATTTTTGTTAAACTTCTCGACCGTTCCTCATGATATTATTAAGATTATTTTAGACACGTGAAATGTAATTCGTGCGTATTATAAATTTTTATGAACAAAGCATGAAAATCACAAAACAAAAATCTGTGCTTACGAACTGTAACTCAAACAATTTGTTTAATAGCATAATATTACCCGTCCGAAAAGTGTTAGAATTATATTTTATCTATCAAATTTCGAAAACCGTTACATACCTGAGCTTTGACTTCGTCTGGATCTACGAACAGAGACGATATTTCGAACTAACCTTGTCATACTCGCGGTGTTGTGTTCATCTACGGTCCCGAATAGCATACTGACGACAAAATTGAGAATCACACCTCTCGTCGAATAAGGTTCGTGACAACTATGGAATTTCGGTGCACGAGGAAAAAAAAACAATGCGTTTAGGTAAAGCGTGTAATAACAACAATAATAGTTTGCGGCTGGTGTCCAGTGATCATCCGTGTATACGCACGTATACCTACGCCGCCGCTAAAAGGGTTGATTTCCAGAAAATGTGGGTCGATATTTACTTATATTTTTTGCTCGACCCCGTCAATTTGTCTCAGTATTTATGACGTTCTTTTGGCCAAACTATATACGTATTGTGTGTGTATACACACGATCACCGCAATAGAGTTGACCCAGTTATTTTTTCTGTAATTTTTTTTTTTCATTTTTTCTGTCTCTATGTTATATTATGTACATAATCCACCGACATTTGATGCACCGATTTGTATAATATCGCGTGTTCCACCACGTTATATCGTAACAGGCGCAAACCATATAATGTTGGTCAAAACATAAATATAACCTACTTACCACCCTCCACCATCACGAGATGATACACTATAATAATATACGTATATGATTTTAAAATGTCGACCGACTTATATTATGTACCCGCCGAATGTCCTGAGATGTAAAAATATGCTTCTCGTAACTTCAATGTAGAATATACAAACTCTCGGCGTTTTTCTTTGATATTTATACTTATACCTAAACCAAACGCTAATATAATCATATTAATCGAAGAAGAAAACATTTTTATTCACTTTGTATAATATGGATCAAATACGGTTATATCAAAATTATAATTTATTGCAGTTATCCTATTAAATTATAATATATGAACTACCGATAAACATTCATATTACATTTACCTACTGAAGAAATATTATTGTCTGTGGCATCTGCAGCGGAAAAATTTTTATGAACTAATTTAATGTCGTTTTAACGATCCAATGTAACGAGCATTAAAGTACACATAAAATCGTTTTGTTATTTGTGACCCCTGAATTAAGATACAGGAGTATGTAAAAGTTTAATGATTTGGCGTACGCCACACAGTCGATTATTTAACTACTTAGAAAACAACACCTGTTTGTGTATATGTTTTACCTGCACCAGTGTCCAGTAAATACAATGTCCTCAACAAATACTATATAACTAGTCAATGTATATTAAAGCATTACTTAGTACAATACCTATATATATTATATATACCTACTTAGATTCACTGAACAATATACCTAACATACTACTATCACAACTAATTAATCGAGTTCATCAATTTCAATAAAACGTAATAAATAAAACAATAATTTTGTCCCGTTTATATAGGTATACATTTTTTTTATTAGCCTATACCAATAAAACTATCAATCATATCACGTCAACAATGTGAAATTAAAATGATAGCTGTAAGACGTATACAATACCTCTGATACCATCTTTTGACGAGAAAAAATTTTAATTAGTATACAAAGACCATTCTGCATATTTTTCGACAAATTTATTTCAATCTTGTGAACGTACTTGATCATAATATGCTAACCGTATTATAATATAAAAAACACAGAACTAAAGCTAATGAAAGAATATTTCTTTAGTTTCTTAAACTAATTTTATTATTAGTATACCTTAAAGGAGAATTGATAAGAATGACTAATGATGTTGAAACTATAAAATATGCAAGAAATTTAAACTAAATGAATTCAATCGCAAACCATTCAATAAAATAATGAAAACTATAGCTATACATAAACTAGATGTTTCAAATACACATAGATATTTTACAGTTAACTTAATATCATGATTCATTTATAATTTATAATTAATCGGTAATATTTTATGGAATTTTATGATAAACAATAAATCATAAAATTTATAATCATATCTATACAATAAATATACAAATAAAATCTGAAATATATGCAGATACGAGCGTGCAATCTATAAGAAACGAAGAACTAATAATTTCTCGAATTCGTGATAGTTTAGCTTGTGTATAGAGCTAGTGTATATATAATAATACATATTACATAATAATATGAATATCACATGTTGCTAACAATAATAGCACTTTTGCACAATTAATTACATCCCGTAGTTGTATACATATATTGGAAATTATAATATATATATATGCATACAGTACAGTTTAATGTATACATTTATATATAAAGAGAAATAACACTTTGCATCATCATGTAATGAAACATAAGAATTATTAAAATTTATAATAAAATATTATTTTTTGTTATCGTGTCAGTGATCATATTTAATGTAATATCTTCACTATGTGCAATATGCGTCGTAAATTCCGTTTAGATAAAAGTTTGTAAATACTGCTGCACTTGACGTTTCGGTACCCTCATGGTCAAATCATAAAGCCCGTATGCCGTATAAATTAAAATATACTATGAGCACGCACACTGCACAATTTATACTCATAGAATATAATAATATGTATACATGCACATAACTACCATTGTATAAAGGGTAAATACTATAAATATTAAATATATAAATATACGTCCTTACTATGGTACTAAGGTAGGTATATTGATTTGAAAAATAGGTATAATAGCTATATATGTAAATTTAATATACGTAAAAAGGTACATATCTATAATGTATTTAGCTTATTCCCTAAAATCTACTACTGTTAGTTAATACTTTATTTTGTATATTTTTTACCTAATTATACAAAAGTATATAAATACATAAATATACGAATAAAAAAATTAAGGAACTAATAAATTTAAAAAATGACCTCTGTAAAGTGTCTGCTAAAGGCAAATTGTATTTCAAAAAGTTACTGATCAAGACATTTGTACAAGTATTTCTAAACAAAAAATAGTTCACAGAAAAAAAAATAAACACCATTGTAAGAACAATAGCTTCTTCACTTCGTCTAGAATCTAATTGTCTAATTATTGTATATGATTTTCAATAGTGAAAAATGTATTGCAATGCACCGTGAACTTAAAGGAGTGACTGTTCTTGTTCAAAAAAAATGGATGAGTGGGTTGTTATCATTTATAAGTATATCATTTAATTATACTTGTATGAGCACCTATATTTTCAAAAAATTATGTATACTTAATGGCCATTTTGATTTTTCTATAAAACTATAAGATACATATTTAAATTTTAAGATCAAATCATAAAAAATCATCTAAAACGCTGTTTTAGAGCAGTATTTTAGTATTTATTTATGTAAAAATTAAAAATAATAATAATAATAAAAAGTGAACAAAAATTATAATGGGGTTACTTACAAATAATTAGCACTCTTCAAATATTGCACACGTCTGCCACCACTGTTTAAAAACGTATTTACATGACGATGATTTTTAAATATAGCTTAGACTGCAGTTGATAATAAAATGACTGTCTCTGAAGGTATGAAGCAAAGACACCTTAACTTGGTAATTTATTTTCGTGTATTCTGTATAGGTATATCAACTATAATTTATAGTTTTGTGTATTATTCTTAACAAAAATCGACTCATAAAATTTATTTCTAATACAGGTATAACCACTCCGTTCATTCATGTTATTACTTTAACATCGATTTTATAACGTTACAATAAATTTAAAAAACATACATTTACAAGTATTAAACTTAACTAACCATTTTTTACCCATGTCGAATAATTCTGTAAGCACAACAAATTTTGACTATACCTAAATTTAAACAATTTCCGATTTTGGTAGCAGATTCATATGAAATAGTGGAAGATAAAATTAGAATTATGACCATAATATGGGAGGGTATGACCGCCAGGTTCATGCTGCAGATAACGTGGTATAGACATAGACACATAGTTTATTAAATAATAATATAATACCAATTACTGAATATGGTTTTAATTTTCAGGCAATTGATTAAAACCAAAATATAACATATAAACCTCCAATTTAATTTGTAATAATTGTTTATAGTAATAAAATTGCCAAACTAAGACAATTAGCGAATAAATATCAAACTATGCTCTAAACTATGAAGTAAAGTAATAAGTATTTTTGAATAAAAATCGAAAAAATATGTTTTTAAATAGGATTTCTCACTAAAATCAAATTAGAAAACTGGTTATAGATAGTAAACAATTAAGCACATTTTTTTTTTTTTAACTGGATTTTGAAACGACTACGTCCATTTATCTTTTGCTGCAGGCACTGCAGCTGTTCATTTATTAAATAAAGATTCAAAGAAGAACCTCACGGAAACGTGAGAACAAAATTAATTTTCTTATTGGGGTGGAGACATTTTACATACATATTATATTACAACGATCCCTCCTTCAAAATATGTACCTATATAGTTTCAGCCAGTTTGTAGTCTTTTCACACATGTTTACAATTATATTCAAGAATTATATATAAGACATATATACGCGTAGTAGATACAAAAACAGAAAAATTTATACGAGAGACCGCGCGTATTACGACCACCATTACAATGCTTTATAGTATTTTTCCAGTATGACAACATTGTGTACATATTTCACTGGCATTCTAATAAGGGATGAGTCTTAGGGGTGAAAGAGCGGGGCACCGATGGTGTTAGGACGACTTCTGCAGAGAACAAATGCAGAGTTGTTAATATGTTATCACTGCAATTCAAGAACAATTTCATCAATAATTTGAATTGATTAAGAACAGAATATTAAAATGAGTAATTGTCGAAAATAAACACCTGACCGTGATCGCGTCTAACTACGTTAATCTAATACGTTTAACTACGTATTAGACGTGCGTAAAAAAAAAAAGACAAATACTTATTTATATATAGTATTGAAGATAGTCACGAATATATTTTAATAAAACGATATAAATTAATTATAAATGATTTTCTATGGCTCTTGAAGTCTATAATTTATCTAAGACCGGTCCTGTTTAAATCAATTCATCTATGTGCGTGCACGAGATTATATGCCTCTAAAGAAAATTGTCTAGAAAACATATTATCATGCAGATTTTACTATATTATACTATATTATCATATTTAATTATATTTGTGCAAGACCATCATCGAACGGTACGACTCATGTGCAAAACGAAAGATGAAACTGACCGATCTGGTGTTGTGACGAATGAAATAAATCAACGAGGTCAAAATCATTCATTACTCGAGTATTCCTGTTTAGGCCATCGCGTCGACGACGGCTGTTGCAGTCCACATTCTTCAGTTCCATATATATATCGATGGTGAATCCAGACGGAGTCTACTGCTAAAGGACACACCATAGCCGCGCGCCATGTTTGTTACACCGCCTCTTTCGCGGTTCCCATTATCCTCTGATATTACTATATATAGGCACCTATTCGATGCTATAAAAATCTTTGCTCGGACTAAACATGCAGCTGCAGAACTGTCCCCAACAGTGGCGATATTATATTATATAATAATCTATAATTTTATTTTTAAGTAATTTAAAAACATAGAATAAGAGAAATCTAATAGATTGCATATGAATAATTATTAAATCGACTTTGATTATTTTGCTTTTATTCGAAAACTTATCATTTATTTTAATGTGTTATTACATTATATTTTTGTAGCAGTCTACTCAGTAAATAAATTATGAATACAGATTTAAAATTATATATATATATATATATATATCAAAATCTTAGATTTAAATAGACGAACTTTATATTAATATGTGATTGAACGAAAACTAATTTTATATTTTATAAGCTAATATTATTTTCTATAATTGTTTCTTATAAGTTATAAGTGAACAATAAATATTATTTTTGAATTAATTACCTACCAAATAAACAATTAAACATTTTGGATAGTCAATTAATTGTAACAAAAATATTGCTTTCAAAAATTAAATTTGATATATATTGTTTCAATTAATAGTTCAGTAATATTTTCTGCTTTTCATAGTAATAAAATAAATTATATCAATAGGTCAGTTTAATAAGCAGTAGCAAATAAATCATTTCTGAATGGGGTGGGAGAGTAGGGTTGATGCTAAAACTGATTTTGAAAAGTGGCGTTTGTTCAAACTGTCTAATATAATATTAATTTACATTTTTATTTAATATTCTACTACTCTGTTTTTATAATTATTATTTAATTACTACTTCTTAATAATTTTTGTAACGTAATAATATATTAAATTTAATACCCATATTAATAGTAGGCATATGTATCAATAGCTATACATAAAAAATATTAATCACACTGAGAAAAATTGGCCATGTTTAAACCGGTTAAGTTTTGAATTTCGTGAGAAAAATTCTCGAAGTAATACGAACAAAAAAAAAAAAAAAACGAAATCGAGTTGTAATGTTGACCGTAATTTTTTAAATAGATCTACTAAAGCAGAACTGTGTTATTATATTTTTGAAGAAAACCCGTATTGTCTGTATCAGGTAATATAAAAAAAACTACTTATTCTAAAATCAATCTATAGCTTGATTATATTTGAATTAATACGATTAGTTTTTGTTTGCGTACATGTGTATAGATTATTCAAAAAACAAAAAAAATCACGGGGATCCCTTTTGCACCCCTAGAGATTAGATGCGATATGCATAATGAATTTATATAATATATAATGTATATTTTACCTATACATTACTAGCATCTATTTGTAGTTCAAAGAAAACGACAAATTTCACGGGGGAGGAGGTTTTGCATAATACAAAATTCGGGAAGCGAATACGGTCAAGGCAAGTACGAAGGGTGAAAACTAACGTTTCTTCCTGCAGAACAAATCGCCCGCCGCTTTCGTGCAGTGTTATCCTACATAAACGGTGTATATATATATATGCATGTTTTTATGCTTAATGCCATTACGCGCTTTATGGGCCTATAACGTTCTCACGTACTCCTGTCCGCCGTTTATATATATATATATAGAATTTTATGATTTCACTTTCGATGTACGACAATAATTAGCTGACCCCTAAAACGGGTCCCCGCCGGAGGCTACGGCGCTGATTTACGATATACATCACGGCCTACGGATCCCTCTGTATATTTAAGTGCGGCGTTTAGCTTAAGTACTCGCGTACATACATATTATATATACATGTATAATAATATACACAGGTATATATTGTACCCGTGTGTGTGTGTGTATATGGCGAGAAATATATTATTATTGCCGCGTTATGCGTTATCGTCGTTTTTAGTTCAGCATCAGCTATTGCAGCAGCAGTTATATTTATCTGCACCGCACCGAAGGTGTATCGTTACACATTTAATATTGTTATAATAATATTATAATATTATTAACTACCGCAGATAACCGTTTATAGTTATGAAGCAACATAAATGCAAGCTAATTGCCTACGGTATCCGAGAAGACTTCAGAAAAAATCATATCAAATTTATGCATTCAGATTTATTTAACAAATAAAGTAAAAAAAAAAAAAAAAACGTTTAATACCTACATAATATTGAGTAGATACATGTAATACACTTTTATGTTCACGTTTATTTATGATTTATATTTATTTAGGTGTTTTTACGCTGTGAAATTATAAGTGTGATAATAAATACAGAGTTTTTACAATGCTTTTACAATTTATTTTTGCAAGTACCGAACAAGTTTATTGGGTCAACACAATTCACAACATATATATTTATACATTTAATATCAATTTTATTACGCACAGTAGCATTAATAATAATTATTATTATCATATTATTATAAGTCCAATAAACGCGCAATATACCTTACATGTAAAACGACTAAATATATATTTACGTACAATGTACCACGTATTGCATCTTGTCATATTATTTACAAATTATTTATGTGCAACGTTCAAGTATGACATTCGATTAAATTCACAGCTGATTTTCTAATTTATGTTTTTTAACGCGCAATGATTTATTCGTGTTTAGATTATTCGAAGCTATAGTTACAGCGTGATTTTCTTTTATTGTCATTCGTCTCGCACGTTGTGCTTATAAGTTACTTGCTGTACTTACACACACACACACGTCGTACACCTACATGCGATACATGGTTACAGGTGTCGTAGCTATATTATCATATTACACACACACACACACACACAGGTATTAAAGGACAAACGTATTTTTTTTAATTTAAAAATAAAAACTCGAATAATAGACGATGAAAATAATATATAAAATTCGTATAAATTACAATACCTACACTTTTTCGTATAACCTACGTGCATGTACCGTAGGCATAACGTATAATATATTACGAATGTGTAAAACAGAAAAAATGTTTATTATACTGCAGCGCCCGTTTCTCGTCAGCTATTTTTATTTTATAATATTATGTGTATATTTTTATCGTCAAATACATATCTCCAGGAGTTTATCGGCCCAGCGTATCGCGTTATCTCGACGATATAATATGTTAATTAGATTTAGACTTCACCCGAGATTTCCCACGTGTCACACAGACTTTACGATCCTCCACGCACACTCTCATGCGGCCGACAGCAGTGCTCTGCGCGCAGTATAAATAATAATATAATACACATTATAAGCAGGACGCAGTGGAACCTCGTAATTCGGAGTGAAACAAACGAGTCTAATTATATATGTTATATTTAAATACACTCGAGCCCGCACGCAGCAACACTCACACCGAATACATTCGGAATATATTAATAAACCCGGTGAAATGTCGTCACATGTACAGACATTATTTCACATACGCACGTATGTGTGTGTGTGTGTGTTGTTTTTTTTTTGGACACCATTGAAATTATTATATTCGTAAAACGAAAAAAACAAATTAAACGAAATGTCGTTTAACGGTTCAACACGCACTCAGACATACCTAAAACACGCTTATATATTGTAAATATAGGGACCTACATCTCATAACATGTAATGTTACATACATATAGGTACTGGTA
Organism: Stegophylla sp. TES_Ste_2020; assembly: GCA_025469315.1. Classification (NCBI taxonomy): domain Eukaryota; kingdom Metazoa; phylum Arthropoda; class Insecta; order Hemiptera; family Aphididae; genus Stegophylla; species Stegophylla sp. TES_Ste_2020. Next base: position 9,124 of record JAIPRM010005895.1, on the reverse strand, counting down.
TATGAAGTACCTACACTTATATATTGTTTAACTCTATTATATATTATAATATGGGTTGTACGTATATGAATGCATAACATATATTATATTCAAGAAATCATCTCGGAAAGTAACGAAAATAATATACACGTATAAGTATAAATACTAATTTTTTTTTTTCTAGGGGGAGGGAGAGGGTAAACGAAGTTAGCGTGTTTACGGGTGGTAGAACTCGAACGAATAAAATCGTACGATTTACGTCGGACAAGTTTTACATTAGTTTTTTTTTTATCTTTTACGCCGGAATGACTAGCGCACGTCAAAAGTGTCAAATAAAATTTGTTTTTTATTCACAGCCCGTTTGTCCGTATTACTTTAATAATACATATTTTACAAAAACAGCGTAGGTATATCTTTGTGTGTGTGTGTGTATATGTATAATAATAATATATAGACACACCCATATAGAATAAGATTATACATTCTACATTCTCGCATAAGCTGATACGCGTTTGTACATTATATCAAGTGATTTCCAACGCGTCTTCATATAATAAAACAGCTTCCAAGATAAATACCTATTATACCTACCTATATACGATATTATGTTTTAATATTATTTTATAATATATTCATGGATATTATCATTTTTAGATTTTTAAATTTCACATTAACTTTAATCATATTTCTATGCACACGAAATACTAAATACATTTATGAAAAATCCGGATATACTTCAACACCATGGGTATGCTTCGTTCATCGGGTGTGTTGTTTTTGCACGTGGTTATATTGAATTTTAAAGAAACTATAAATAATTTCTTCAATAAAACGATTGTGAGTGGAACTTCAGTTTATTCAAGACAATTTTACTTAAAAATGATTAGATTTATTATAAATAAAATATTCAATTTTTACTCAGCCATGGCTGTAGTTTGATATGTCACTATTAATTGGGAAAAGGAAAAAATAAATTTGGTGATATAAAAAGTGGCACATATTAAAAAATTATTTTCACTAATATATTTTCTGTATATATTGTATATCTATATTTCAATTTTCATAAAGTCTGGTTTAAAATAAGTTTTAAAAGCTTTTTATCAAATTTTGGGTAGTTTTCCCCAAATTTTGGAATAACTATTGAGAACTTCAAAAAATGATCTCCTAGAAGTGCGTAAACAAGCAAAATTATAAATCAAAAAGTTTCTGGTCTGAAATTTTGGACAAATATTTCTATAAGAAAACTTGCACACATAAAAAAATAAAAATGAACATCATCAACTTGGTGGGTGTGTTAAATTTTAAACAAACGATAAATCATTTCTTTGATAAAATTAATCTGAGAGGAGATTTCATTATAGTGATTATCAACATTAAAAATAAATATAATTAATAAATAAATAAGTACATATCGACTATAGTGTTACCATGGTTACCATATTCGACAAATGTTGTAAACGTGAAAGTACATAATAAAAATTAATTAATTGGTTGGTATCAAATTTTCTATAGCAACAAAATAAACAGTCAAAGCGAAATAAAATAACGTAAAAGCACATTTTATGCTTTGTCGACGCTTTGAAAAAATACGAATTTTGAAATACGACCTCTCTCATCTAGAGCTAAATTCTGATTCATAAAGTTACTGAATGAAACTTTTTAACAAGTATTTCTATAAGAAAAAGTGTTCACGGAAGACGAAAAAAATTCATTGTTAAATCATAAGCTTTTTCACTCCTTTCCGAATCTAAAATAATTTCCTATAACGATGAAGGCTACCTAATGAAAGAAATAAGTAAGTTTCAAAAGTACAATCGATTTATGACAAATTAAAAAAAGTATATAATTGTCTACATAATAGGTATTATACTGATTGCAACTATAATAATTGTGCCTTTTTATCACTCACTGCGAATACAAAAAACTGACATACTTTGCACTATGGATAAAATATTCTTGGTGGGTGTGTTAAATTTTAAAGAAACGATAAATCATTTCTTCAATAAAATGATTCTGATCGGAACTTTAGTTTATATAAGACAATTACTTAAAAAGGAAAAGAAATCAATGATTATTTAGATTTACCGTCATTGGTCCCATAATTCTAACTTTAAACGCTTGTAAAAGTTATTCATTTAGTCAACTTTCATTAAAATTAAAATTCATGTAGAAAAATTGACCAGGAATATTTTGATAAAAGAAAATTTCTACCAGATTGAGAATTAAAGTGTTAAGTGATTATATAATTATATAGACATAGATACATAATACGTATAATATAGTTTATTACAACAAGAATACGTCTTGCACTGTGAATACATCTGTTGATGAATAAATATCTTCAATTTCTATTATTTATCATAGAATTGAAATTTGCATAGCAATAAAATATTTTCAACAAATTCTTAAAATATTAATTATAAATTTAATGTTCTTATAATAAAATGATTACATAATATTCAATAGAAATAAATACATATTTGTGTTTTAAATGTATATTATATTAACTGAATTATTTTTAATAAAGGTATGTTCTAAAGTATTATAGTTAAGAAATATTATTCATTTCGATATTTTACTCTTTAGAATTAGGTTTATCTTATGATGTATATTTTGTATTTTAAAAGTTAATATGATTATTATATCTTAATATAATGTCCAGATACAAACTATGGGAATTTTCTAAAACAAGTTTACTCAAATACTATAATTTATATTCATAAACTTGTTTTTTTCTACGTGTGAACTCGGTGTATGTATTCAACTTTATTTAAGTTCATCGAGTATGATAATTTATTAATCGACAATAATTCATTTATATTTTAATATCGTTTATTATTCATACAAAATAAATTTGTAATAAAAACATTTAGTATTTTTAACATACGTCAATTATTATTTTTATGTTTATTTATTATGAAACGTGTTAATATATTTTAATATATCTTTTAAATAAAGAACACAGATTCATTGTCAGTTATAATATGATATTATGAATGACATTTTTATATTGATTGTACTGAAAGAAAAACTTATATTTATTAATTATTGTATCATTATACATCACACCATAGGTGTTCTTAGCTCCATTGATAAGATTCTGATAAGAAATGCATATTGTATATAAACAATTTTTATGTATTTTTATAATTTTTTATTTTCTCTGCCTGTACTCAGCTTATTATCTTATTTTCCTTAATTTTAAAGAGCTAAAACTCATATAAAAACACTTTTAATAAACTTAGTATTAAAATTTGTATTAGGTATAAGGTAATTTATATTTATAATTATGGCATTATGTTAATATGCATTGCTTTTTAATATGTATTTTTTAAAATCCTGTTTCAGTACACATTGTTGTGTATATTATTTAACACTTCAAACAAGAAATTAAAAATGTAATAAAATAATAGCCTACTGAAATCTGTTATTATTTATTATAATTTATTTAAATACCTAATTCTAAATTTAAATGAGCTTAAAAAATAATTCATCCAACTAAAATTCAACTGAAAATGTATTATGGTTGTAAAAATTTATGGGGAGTATTTTAGTGTAATGAAGAGTCTTAGAAATGTATTTAGAAATATAAATTGTATCTGGATTTGATTAGAAAAATCATTATTTTACATGAAGCCATTCAGTTTTGTCGAAATTCTATCTTTAAACACTTAAATAGAAATATTAAAATTTTTATACTGCTGGACGAAACTTTTTGACAAGTTTTTCCATCAAAGAGTGATTTCAACTCACAAATAAAAAATTAGAAGAAAGAAAAACACATCATTGTTAGTCAAATACTCATTCTTCACTCAATCCGGAATTTAGAATGTATTGTTATAATTAAAAAAAAACTGTCTTACTAATTAGAAGAATTCATATAATTTAGATACTATTTATAAGTAATAACTATAATTACAGTTTATATCAAAAATAATAATAATATGAAGAATAAATACAGACTATACCCATCATATGAGCCATACGTATTAATTATAGTGTTCTATTACTTGAATTTCCAAGCATTAATTTAAATTTGTCAATCATGTCAATTGTTTTATGAGCAAAATAAATTAATAAACTTTGTATAATATTATTTTTTTATAATTTTCTACGGGCTAGTAATCGAACTCGATAGATTTAATTTATTATTTAACTATTTGAATCGTAAATTCCGAAATAAATGTATTTAATGATAAAAATACTCGCACGTCCTCAGTCCCGACGAGCTCGTTTGATTTCCTTCCAAGAGACATAAATTATTATAAACAGAGCAAACGTAATGGAAAAAAATGGAAAATTAGATGGGACATGTCCAACAACGATCGTGGACATATTTTTATAAAAAATTTTTTCGTTAAAGAAAAAAACAACGGAAAAATACTTGGCAAACGAGAATACTCGCAGAACGTAGTTCCTCGAATGAAAAAAAAAAAAAAAATGAAAAAAATACGTCATCTCACCGAGGAAATGATTCTAAAAAAAAAAATGAGTACTGGGTAAAAATCGGCGCCGAGAGCGTCCAAATGTGTATTGTATATACGTTGGACGTTGGGTCAGAATGATATTATATTATATAAAGGTGTGCGCAGAGATTCCAGTCACGTATTTTTACGAAAGAGGCGATGACGGTCGCCTTCATTTTATAGCCAAAGACGCCTTTACTCGCACGAGTGTAAGCGTAGTATTGCGTACATAACGCAAAATGTACACTATATATATATATATATATATTATTCTTTGCCGGAGACTTTATTCTTCACCTCTGAAAGCTTTTCGCTGTAGTAGAATGGTAGTTTGAGAGTTATACATACACGTACATATACATATATATATATATATTTCACACTCCGGCATCACGAATCTACTATCTCGTATACACGCGGTAGGAGGACCTAAATCTGCGGCGTTTCCTTCGCACGTGCAGTGTATTCGTGAAAAGGATTTTTGTTTTTTGTTTTCGTACCGGAAATAAGTTTCAATAGGGTCGAGGTTTTTTTTTTATTTACAAACCACTTCCCTCAACCCTTACGTACACCTGGTTAGATGTGTTACAATATGAATATTGTACACACAATATATGATAATAAAATATGAGGTAATATTATTTATGTATATACCACCATTTATGACAAAATAGATTGTTATGTCATCAACTTTTTAATACACATACCACACCACACACACACACACACACACACACACACACACACACACACACACACACACACACACACACACACACACACACACACACACACACACAATATCACGCAGTTCTCCACTTCTGATTGGTTACACACAATATTTATACTTATTTCGTATAATTATAATAATAATAATTACTGAATTATCAACAATCGATGAAATGCCAAGAACACAGTACATGGAACATAAAAATAATAGTGAGGACGCGCGTTCTAAATCTATATTCGAATTTCGCCATCTAATACCACTCTAACCATGGGAGTGTAAGTAAAGTGGATGAAAGGGAGAGAAGAGAAATCCGAACGCACGCACATCATCCCCCTCTGGTATATTATAGTCGTAAACGCAAAGACGCCGATCTCGTGATATTTATAAGCGCCGAGTAATGCGATTTTTCCGTTTTGCAGAGACGATGGTATTAAATACGCGTGGATACAATATAATATAATGTATATAACGTGTACTTATAGTAAAGTTAAGTGGTCAACAATATATATTATGTAATGCTCTTTTTCAGATCCTATTCCTCTAAAATTACTTTATTGCTCCTCAGTTCGTTCTAATTTAGAATACTGTTCTTTAGTCTGGTTAAATAATACACTAAAACAAATTAAAATGCTAGAGTCAGTTCAAAATAATTTTCTACGATTTATTACTTTTAAATTTAATATTTTCAGGCATCCCCATATTTCTTACAATGTCGTTTTAAACTTTCTTAATCTTATTTCATTAAAGGACCGTCGTTTACTTCTACTATCAGAATTTTTACATAAATTGTTAACTGGTGCTATTGATTGTCCAGAGTTGTTGTCTTTAATTAATTTTAAAATAAATAGCCTTAATTCTAGAAACCCTTTGCCATTTTACCCCATTTTCTCAAATAAAAATTATATTTTAAATTCTCCCCCTATAATAGTATATAATAATATATATATATATTATATAATATATAATACTCGAATCGTGTACGAGTAGAACAAATTTACGGTTGAGAATTTTCTTCATAACTGATATTTAAGAAAAGCAATTTTTTGAATAACTTAACCATTTGTATCCCAAAAACTACCAAAACTTCAAGCTAAAATGGTATATTATGGTGTAGACCAAACTGATATTTATATACTATATTTTACTAATGAAAAGCGTTTCTTTAAAACTCAACACACTCATTACAAGTATCCTATCTGCGAGAAACAAAGTATATTTTTTGTATCATATAAACCAATGCAAAAAGTATGTGTCCGGCTTTTTATTTCTAATATAATATATTGATTTTAATTTGTAACTCGTTATATAAACCAACTACGAAGACTCAAAAATGTTGATCGACACGTTTGAAAAATTATCATAAAATTTAACATAGATTTAATGAATGGATAATATTTTAATAATTATTTTATTTTTAATATTGAAATAGAAGAAAAATTATGGCTGTGTTGAACAAAGTTTTGGGATTAATAAAACCCAAGATTTGATATTTGCATTTGATGATGTTTAGGTAGTGTTATTCGAATTTATTCGATACAAGTTAACTATAATTCATTGACTTCAATGCATTAAATTTGTATTTGTATCGTAACATTTATTTAAATATTTTTATGATATTTTATACTTTACGGTGATTTTACGTTCACGTTTCATAAAACCTATAGATACTGGTAGAAGAACAACCAAAAACCATTCAACATTTTATGGTGCGTTTATTATTCGAGCGGAAATCGATTACATTCCGTTAAAAATACTGCATGACATTCGCACATTAGTTGTATATAACTCAATAGGAATGCGTCCAAAACGATAGTTCTCATTTGGCCGACACCATAATTTACAAGAAATTTACATTTTTATAAAATAAAAATAATTTTACTTTCCTCTTTTAATATTGCACCAGTATAATTTAATAAAACTGCAATTTGGTGATATTTTGACTTTAATGCAAAATAACCTAACATTATATTTAACTTTACACCTGCTATATATAAAAAAAAAAAAATGTTTAAAGTTAATTTTAAAATCAGCCGAATTTCAATTACAGAGAATTATTAACAATATTCGTACCAAACAAAAGTGATATCTTCATAATTATATTAAATAATTATTAATGTAGTAGACAATCTGTTTGTAGTAAAAATATTGGACCAAAATAATCCGTTTTTACAATATACTTAAAGGATTATTTCATTAATAATGTGATCGTAAATATTATTTCAAATTTCAATTTAATTTCAGTACATTGATTGAAATTTAATATTTTAATGTTATCATATGTTATCATATCCCCACAGTTTCTAGAAACGTTATAAATATAATTTGATCAAGTCCTCATCAAGCATATAATATAATGTAATAATATATTTAAACTATTATCTTACGAGCTAATAACAAAATATAATAACTAATATCGAGTTTATAATTTATTTTTATTTTTATTGCTAAAATTTTTCTACAATGTTTTAGTACATTGATATGCATACTTTGACAGAATAAAATACTCAGGTAATAGATACATTTAAACCGAATTTTCATCATGTACATGTTTCTAAAATTATTTTGAGAATTATTGTATTTTATTTTTGAATTAATACATAATCCAAATCATTGAACCCTCTGCGCTATCTATCCAAAAAAACAGTCAAATAATATGCATTTGATATGCTTATGTATAGATTTAGTCGTTTTAAAGTTCGTTGTGGAGGAATTAAAGATATTGTCAATAAATGTTGCTGGTATTAATCATTTTCGTAATGTCTTTTGGTGTCCGTTTCGAAAAAAAGGTTCGTTTTACCGTTTAATTATAAAACTATATTTTGAAGTTGACACGGATTATTAAGTACACGAACCAACAAAACAGAATGGGTAATTATTTTAATTTATAATTCAGTGAAAATCATTTAAAATTTCAACGTTTTATTTTGAGATTACTCAAGAAAAGTGTAATATTATTTTATTTTATAATAATTCGGTTGAAAAGATACTTACCAGAATAAAAGTGACATATCATTCGGTTGTCCCTGACGTTATCTTGTGTCGCTCTCTATGTTTGGTGGTGGGTGTGAAAAAACTACCCTCGTTGCTGCCTGACCTCTAGAGGATGAACAACAGTACTGTACTGGACGTGGAATCTGTGAAAACACACTATAGTCAGTATTTATTTTTTTGTGTTCACGTTTTCGCTAAACTTCAGTACATTAATTTATGTGATGTATTAAACAATCATTTAAAATACAAATAAAAATACATTTTTGTTTTCGTGAGTTTAGAATAGTAATAATATTATATCCAAACGATTTCCGATGAACAATGATTTGTTAAAATTGTATAAACAATAATAATTGGACAGTAGTAAGGTAGGTATAAAACTATAACGATCAATGCGTGCATAATTATCGCCAAAAATATTTCAATCTCTTTGTAAGCAATCACAATGATGATTATAGTAATAATAATAAGTATTGAATTGAAAATACGTCTGCGAGTACGTGGTATTCTACTGAAACGCATACATACAGTGCCATCTGGTGACAAAACTATACGACTTGGTGATGTATAATACGAGTCGTTCAAATTCGAGATAACGCATAATATGAGTACTGGGCTACATGAAAAACCACTATCAATGAGTTCCTTCTTAGTTCTTACTAGGGCTCGGAACTTAATGCTCTTAAAAAGTACTAGATATGCATGCACTTATGCGCTTAAAAAAGTACAATTATGCTCTAAAAATATGCACTTTTTTTTTTATCAAACAAAATTTTCATAATTACTAGGATTTTATTAATCAATGATCATACTAAATACTCTTAAGTAGGAGAATTTAATGAAGCTTCGTAGATAACCTCAAAAGATTATGATAAAAATGTAAAATCAACTTACATTTCCAGAAATAAATATAATAAATAAAATAATTGCTTGAAAAACGTTTCATGAATTTAATTAA
>JAIPRM010005894.1:0-19680 GCA_025469315.1 Stegophylla sp. TES_Ste_2020 | reverse complement strand
AATCATGTAATAAAAAAATAATTAAAAATGACTTTGAAATTATACTACTTAAATAACTAAGAACAATGAACATTAATTTAATTTGTAATATTATATCCTCCTGTCAATCACCACGTTTCGCACCTATGTATTAGAATTTGGCGTGGATAACTCGAGTATAGGCTAGTCTATGAATTTCTATTTAGGAATTTGAACTTGAATAGTTTTACTAATGCAAAATACTCTTTATTCATAATATACTCTTTGAATTAGATAGGGAACAATTCAACAAATATGATTTTTTAAGCCTACAAAATAATGACAATTTTGATAAATCAGATAAAATTTTTATACTGGTATCTTATTTAAATTATGTCTATTATCCAACGTTATCACAGAAAACTCATTTAACATGGTTTTTGAAATTTTCCAGAGGAAGGACATGTCCCTCCCCTGACCCCCCAATGGGCGCCCATGTGGCCATGTGTATGGATTGCATTGCGATAGTTAATATTTAATTTTGTTATTGCGCAATTTTATAATCGATTCAAAAAGTTCGTTGATTTGTTTAGTGGCTCAACACTAGGTACGGACCACTTTTGTGAATTCGTCATCATCACGGACCACCAATTAATATCATCCCCCCTATTCCCTCACAATCTATTATTTTTAACTTATTTATTAACACCAGACTAATAATTTGGTAAAAAAAGGTGATATAAATACGAATTCGGATATTTAATCGATATGAAAATAAGATATTAGAAATTTTAATTAATTTATTCTTACTTATATGTGACAAATTTGAAAAATACAAGTTAAAATAATTAGAACTTAAATTTAATTTGTAAAAAAGTTTAAATTAATAGGTAATGCGACTCATTACTTATTAACATCCTCTTATTTGATGAGTTGTGGGATCCTCGAATGATGCTGTCACTCAATACAAGACGCACTAGATTTCAGACGATTTCTTTATATTTTGTTTAGTAGTGAAAAAATCTCTGCTCGCATAAATATGTGATTGAAAAAGCTATGAGGCTGTTGGGCGAATATTAGGGTATCCCAAAATCCTTTTACACCAAAATTGCTTTGATTTCAGGTTAGTAAACAAATTCTTCGAATTATTTCTTTTTGAATTTCAACAGGAGCATTCTTTACTTTGACAATAAAAAGATTTCGAACTAATTTCTTAACATCATCAAGGTTTTATATACCATATTGTGAAAAGTATTGGGTCAATTCCTCCTTAAGGAGTTGTAGGTGTTCTATTAATAAATTACCCTGAGCACTTCGCTCGTTATAACAGTTTTTTCATCAATATTTATTTAAAAAAAATCATTATGAACATGAAAAAAATTCTTTGAAAGCTTGGACCACTTAAGATGAACCCACGGACCACCTGTTGGGAACCACTGGTTTAGAAGATATCAGCTGTATTGGCGTGAATGCATGGTCCTAATAAATTTGTAATTATTGTATTTATTATTGTTATTTTTTTTTTTTGGGGGGGGATCATTTATATAATTTAAGTATTTTAATGAAGTAAAAAGTGTTGGAGGCAAAGATCGAAAATATAAGCAATATACTAGTACAAAATGGAAATTTAGATATTTTAGTCTTTGGTGTACACCTACGTGTATTACTACGATACCACGCTACCAGGCACGCGACCAGAAATATTTCCATAAGGGGGTCAACATGTTTTAACCCCATTCTATTTCCCCCACCCCTTAATTTTTCGACTTCTTTTACTTTACTTTGCCGCTAATTAGCGTAAAAAGCTAGTGGTGAGAGGGGAGTATCACACTTCCTCACTCCCACCGTTCACTCCGGCCCTGCTTATTATAAAGTTCTTTTCGTAATTAATACATTGTTGTAATGTTGCTTAACACTTGTGTCTCTTGTAAAAACGCCAAGCACTATTCCTAATTTACTTGCATAATGAATCAACACTCAATATTCATTAGAGATAGAAAATAATATTATATTTTTATTTGTTAGGCATGTTTATTTTATATTTTTTCATATCACTGGTACTATTACTTGTAATATACATTATTGTAGTGTTGTCTGTTGTAGTTGTGTTTATTAAAATATTTCAATCTATTATTAGACGTGTTATTGTCTTATCTCAAATTGTTGAGTGACAAACATTTATAAAATAAAATATCAGAATTTAATTTTTGTTATACGGTCGTTAATTATATGGAGTTTCGTAATATACATTCAAGATTTGGGAAAATTATAAACCATATTTAAAATATTTAAAAATAAAATCAAGAGGGTGAGTTCGAGGCCCCTGACTTTTCTAAGGGGGCTAGGCCTCCTGAGGCTCCTTTATTAGTGACGTGCCTGCATGCACATAATATGTATACTACTGGTGTACATTAAAGAAATTCTGACCCTTTCGTAATCTACACACGAACGAAACTGAAGTACCGATAAACCTGACCGTTTTATCACATTTTCAAAATTGCATTGGACCCAAAATGTATTTTTCATATTCTTTTCTATCTACTTTTAAATTTTCATAAATTTTGAATTAAAAAAAGATGATTTCCGAGTCTTTTTTTATTAAATTATGGAAGCTTTTCCCAAATTTAGAGAAAACTATTGAGAATTTCGAAAAATAGCCTCATAAAAGTAATATCTAGAAACGAATTTTGATTGGAAAAATTGCTGGTCGAAACTTTTGGACAAGTATTTTTATAAAAAAAAAAAAAACATCATTGTAAAAGCCTTCTTTGCTCTACTCAGAATTTTAAAGTAAATACACCAGACTATTTGTAAACTAAATTTTAAATAAATACAGAACTCTTTAAAAAAAGGCCAGTGTGACGTCTTCATTATGAAAATAAAATGTTTAAACATCAAAACTTAAAAAAAGACTAAATTTGCTGCCTTAAAACTTTTCGAAAATAATAAATAAATTAAAAAAAAAAATTTAAGTAATTCACCTAAGCATTAAATCGAATCGAAATATGAAATAATAATAATTGCAATCCTTGTATCTGTAATTTTGAAAAAAAAAAAAAACAGAATTTTATGATCATCATTATCTAAGGAGATCGCTATGGGTCACCTCATGGGTCTCCTTCGTGAGTCAACCTGTATAAGCATGCGAGAATACACTATTATTGTATGGCTACCACTTTTCGTTTTAACACACCCGCCTTGTCATACTGCCCGAATAAAAAAAAAAATCAAATGTAAACAAAATAATTAAAGAATAGAATTTAAATTCATTTCATTGTACCTACTACAACACTAACCATATAACAAAAAATAATGACTTCGTCATGATATTTTATTGAATCAGCATAAATTATAACTTCGACTGTGTACATATGTAAATATAGCGCGTCCAGTCTTTCTAGGATTCATTGTATACCATTGTACGTATTGTCTTCGTAATGCTCAGTATTTAAAAATGTATTTCTCACAAGTATAATCAGTGACGAACGGACGCTGCAGTAAAACACAGTTCTATATGTATGAGATATAGAAAGTATGAGATCAATAATTTGACTTATCTGTTAAGACTGTATTCTTAAATTATTCTGCACGAGAAACACAGTGTATCGTTAAAAAATAATAATAAACATTTCTGAAAAAACGAAATTTTGAAAGTCAGATTATTTAAAAAAGTACAGTAAAATCGAAATTAAAATATCCTCGGTATAAATTGTCATTGGTGAAAATCAAGGTTTACTGTTAATTATTTTTGCAAAATTTTTTCATAATTTTTCACTACACTGATTAAAACTTTCGGATAACAAAAAAAATATATTGTTAAAAAACCAATACATTCAACACTCAGTTTAATTTAAAATGGACTTCATAAAAAAAAATGTTGTAATATTTAAAATAAATTAAAACATAATGTGATAAATTAAAAATTAAAAAATCAATACGTTAAATAAAATGATATTTTAAAAATTAATACCTAAAATTATTTTAAGCACCAAGTAAATTTCTTTTTGTTTGGAATTTCGAAAAAATTCCTAAACGAATATATACCAAGTGCTATTTATCATACACAAAACAGTAAATAATAATTAAATTCTAATTTGTAAAACTCATTTTTATATTTACTAAAATGCTGAACTGTAGTGTATAATATTTTCAAAGTATTTTGCAATATAGAATTCAATGTGAGTTTATTATTATTTATTACACTCAGAAGTTTGAATTACACTCTATTAAAAATTATAAATACCTAAACAAAATTATGTGATTCATATTATATCTAATACGTTTTATTATGCTCTCTGCATTTCTCGTATTCTTCTGTCTGTCCGTAGTTATTAGTATGTAATTAGATGTGATATTATTAGGTTACCAAGGATATAGGTATAATTGGTTGCAAAATTATTGGGATTATTATTATTATATGTTTAATTTTAACTTATTTACAGCCATATGGGAGAAACAATAGAATTGTAATTATTATAAACGAATTAAGATTTTTAATTTATATAGGAATCCAAACAAAGGTATGTACTATATCAGTGCTTCTTAACATTTGTTGTTCAGAAAACTCTCAAATCGCTAAAAAATATACCTATAGAGTTCCCAAAACTCAGGAATCACTTAAGACAGGAATTCGAATAATAATAAATTAATTATGTGTAAAGACTAGACTTGTTTTTTCTTTGTAATGTGTATAAAACAGAGATGGAAATAGTTAGGTTATGAAAACTTAAACCAAAACGTTTTAGCTCGTACAACTTTCCAATTTCAGTTACAAATGGTTGGCATAAATAATTAATAAAACATTATTTATAATATGTACTTGTAGGAATTTTTAAAAATTGTGTAGTATTGTAGTGCTTATATTTTCAATATAGTGCATAAGGTTTTAATTCAACCAGATGTTGGATCAAAAAATAATTTTTATAGGTTGGTACCAAATGACCCAAATTTTCAAAAACCGTATTTGACCAGTGTTTTAACATACAATTTTCAAATACCAGTTTAGTAACCAAAGATAAGAACTATAGACATTTTGTATGGTTTTAATAACCGATGATAACAACCAATAGTTTTTAAAACCAGTTGTTTTAATTCAAAGGCGAAACCATTAAAATCATAACTAGATCCAAACGGTAGTATGAAAACGAAATTTAATTAAATAATTAACAAAATTAAAAACAGCGTTGTCGAGATCATATTTAACAGAAATATCCATTCGTTCACGGAACTTCTAGATGACTCTTAGAGAAAGCTAGTGCTCAGTGGAAAACAGATTGAGAACTTGGTTAATAAATTCTTCATGAAATCATAATTTACTATTTAAATAACGTAAGCAAAATATGCTTTCCGAATTTGTTTTGTTTTTACATTTTGATTCTGAGTGAAGCAATAGTATTGAGTATTATTGATTTTATAATGATGTATGCGATTTTTGATGTACTAAACTCGAGGGAAAGTTTCATCCCGCATCTTTATGGATCAGAAATTTAATTTACTTTATTACTTTAGAAAGATAATTCTACAAAATTCTCAATAGTTTTTCCAAATAAAAATTGTCACTACTATATCTAGAACCAATTTTCTAAACAGATTTTTTCAGCAAACCCTTTTTTCTGACATTTTAATCCCTAGCTGTTTACAATAACAATCAATTGCAGAACATTGTCAATTTTAGATACCGACATAACAGTACGAGCATAATGATATGGGAATTTAAGGTTAACCACATTTATATTAAAAAGTAAAACAAAAAATAGGAGAAAAAACTTTTGGGTTAATTCTTAAAATTGTTCGATAATTTTCATATTTTAACATAAATTTACTGTAATAATTACATTTTATTTCAATTAATTTAATATTTTAGTATTACTTTTAATTTGTTGTTAAGTTTTATTAATATTCTGATTTTAAAGTAATGGGTTGATACTTATATTGGTTGATTCTTATTGGATTAATGTAAATTGCTTATAATTGTCTCAATTTCAATAATTTTTTTAATGAATAATTGTTGATTGTATAAACATAAAATAATAAAAATTGTTCCAAGAATAACTTTTGAAATAATTATCATTGTTACGAATGTATATTCTTTTTTACTTTCACACATCATATAACATAAAACTCTCTCTATTGTGTTGTATTAAATCCTGGATTTATCACAAAATATTCTAGTTTTTAAATGTTACTCATATTCTAAAAAAAAACTTTCATCCGTATAAATATGATATTATAAATATTTTCCGAAAAAACAATAATTTCATTAGGTAATTTATGTCTAATTAAAACTAAAAGTTACATAAAACATCAATACGTCCGAAGTTTATTATTTAACATTAATACATTTTGTATAATTTATTTTGACTTCCTTTTGAGGATCAAACTATTGAATTTTAATTTCATTTTATTCATTTCTGACACACATAATTCATTTCTTGTACCCATTTGCGTGCTGCAATATTTTCTTTTACGCCCATAATTTGGAAGTGACAGGATTAAAATGAACCACTTCCTGTTTTACGGCATTGTAAGTGTTTGGTTCGAAGTTTTTCAGGACAAACGGACAATCAAACTAGAGAGAATTCCGTTTCTAACAGGACGCATGGTCAGTGGTCACCCCAATGCAAGAATTTGCAAGTAAATGGCAGATTTATATGAATCTATTTTTATTTTATACATTTAAGTAAAGCGAAGAATACATCGATTTTACAATGATGTATAATTTTTTTATATTCTGAATCGAGCGAAAAATCTAGTATATTAGATTTTGAGCGATAACTCAAAATTACATTTAAAGGTTATCAAATGTATTGGTTTTGCAAACCTGGTGTGGTTTTATTTTTATTTTTTGTATGTATGGAAACACTTTTTCTAGTAGAGATACTGGTCTAAAACTTTCGATCAGTAACTCTATAGATCGGAAATGTTGTCTAGTTGATACTTTTGAGAGGTAATTTTTCAAAAATTCTCAATACTTTTTCTAATGGCTATTCAAAAATTGACAAAAAAACGGCATAATCCGAATTTCCAAAAAATCCAAATTAAACCAAGGAAACGTTCTATAAAAATGAAAATCTAAGCAAACCTGCAACTACAAAATATTGATTAATAGGCGTTAGGAAAAATTTGATCAAGTTCAGGAACTTGCAAGTTGCAAGACTCTTCTACCACAGTATCACGTTGTTTTACCAAGGCCCATCGGAGAAATCCCGGCATCCGCCCCTGACACCACCTCCACAACGTCTTCTTAGTGCCGGTTTTCGGTGAATATTTCATTGTTTAAGGGTATAAAACATATTAAAAAAAAAAAAAATAAATAACAGATCATTAGATTTTCTCGGGAGACCTTGCGGCAGGAGAATCGTCATCATCATTCATCACACGTGTATAAGAAGTAAAGTGACTCGCACACGCATACATGAATATTATAATATTATGCTGATATAATGTGTATTATAATAATATTATATGAATAGACTATTAGTGTATACGCTATTTGAATAACAACGAGGTTAATTATGCGTTTATAAGTCGCAGGCATTATAATAATATTATTATTTAAACACTAATTTCACTGGCTGCTACCGGGTAAATCTTTCTTTACATTTCTAAGACCTCTGCGCCGTGTTCGCTGGTAGTTATTAAATGCTAATGACCGACCGAACGGCGGTCGTGTCCGTATTATAGTAATACACTGTTGTTTTATTAAATAATTAGTAGTATCATTTGCCCCCCCCTCCCCCCGATAAATTCCCCGGCAATCGTAACCACACGCATGTTATAATAATAATAATAATTACATATATAAATAGGTAGGTTAAACGTTATACATACGAATTCTACAACACGTGTTTAAAAATAATATTCTCGTGCGCGCCAGTCAGTAGTGTAACATTAAAGTTCGCCGGCGGACATGCAGAGACATAAATCTTTTAACCATAATAATAATAATAATAATAAAGCCTCAGTCCATTATGCAAGCCCCATAACGTTATAACCTATGGATTATTATTATTATTATTACGTTGGGATATTGATTTTATTAGCGTAGCGAAAGGTAGTCTACACGCCTCCATAATTTCACACAAGTGAAAAACAATGTGAATTCAATTAAATAACAAACGTACGTATAATATAATATAATGGCCTGCGCGGCAAAGGCGTGAAACGAAAATTTGAATTTACATATTATCGCGCGTCTGCGTGTTCTCGTAAAAGTTATATTGCACGATAGTAAATCACTATTCATTTTCACAAGTGGAAAAGAGAGAAAAAAAATTAATCCGTGTACGCAATTATCGAAATATATTTTACACCGTAGGTAGTTGTACACGTGGTGGTATCATATTATTATTATTATTATTATGTACGTTTTAACTATTGATCACGTAATGTTATATTGTGTTTATATTAATGTACCAGTCTATATTTTATTCGTGGTATCGTTAAAGTAACAAAAAAAAAAAAAAGCAGCATAAGAGTCGGCCGCCGACTACGGGTATATTCCGATAAAATGATAATATTACAACGCGTTAATGTGTTTTTTATTTTATTTTATTATTTTTTTTTTTTTTTATCTTACGACTAATGTATATTATAGCCAAACGATTGGAAAAAATCCGAGTACTTTGTAAAGACATTTACGAGTTGCTCATAGTCGTAATGTTAATGGATATTTTGTGGAGTCGATAATTTTATATGGCTATATAAGTACGTTTTCTAAATAATTACAATCAAATTCATTGCTTACTTTCTAGGCATAGGCCTACGTGAAAATTCCATTTGAATTACTCGAAATACCCATTTAGTCACCACCACCACATTGATGTTTCCTTTTCATTCTTTATTTCAACGAGTAGGCATAAAATATATATTTTTTACTATAATTATTACTCAATTTTTAATGTAATACTATTGAAACTTATATCAAATTTACGCATTCATTGATTGTACAATGTAGTAAATGTGTCATATTATTTTAAAGAATTAACTTGTTAAATTCGTCGAAGGGATGTAATATAATAACTAAAGAATAGGCCAATGATTTTTATTTTTCATTTTTTTATATTATACTAATGTGACCAAATTATTATGAACTACATTATAAAAATGAAAAGTGTGATATAGTATAAATTAGTAAAAACAAGTATGTGCAATATCCACTGTCGTTTGTGTTACATACCTAAAATACACAATAATAATTTCTCATTATCTAAACATTTCTGACTCAAAACTTAATCTTGATACAGAATTGATTCCTCAAAAAATGTTTGAAAATATATAAATATCAACAATTTTTAATTAATAGAGAATGATAAAAAATAATCAGTAAACGACATACCAAATGTTTCTCCAAAAACTTTTGGGTTACAATTGATCTGTTAAATTGACGTTATTCTTATTCGGATCACTTGGGGATATGAAAAATCAATGAAAGCTTGAATGACTATGGATATAACTCGGTAATTCATTATTAAAATCGAATTCGTTTCAGTCGCGAAAATCAGTTGCCAATTTAAGGATAAAAAATAATACAATATAAATATTACGGAAATTATTGAAGAAGTAACGGATAAAAAACGTTTAGTATTACTAAAATTTCTAACAATATTAGTTCCAATAATATTTATGTTGCTATATTAGGATGTTTCTCTTAATGGCAATAACAGTAGCAAAGTGTAAAAGAAATTTCAGCAAACTTAAATTGTTAAAGGCATACCTTCGGTCCACAATGAGCTAAGAAAGATTATCTAGAATGAGCATATTACATTTAATTGAAACAGAAAATAAATAATTCCGTTAATACACGAAAGCTAAAAAATTAATTTTGTAAATTTTATTTTAAATTTTGTATCATAATTTAAACTAATAGTTTTGCTGATGAAAATAACAGTTATTAAACTCCAGATACGCATTTAGAAAATAGCAAAAGTAATATTAATGGTTTTGCTTAGAAATGTATGTAGTTAATAATAAAAACGATAAAATATATTAATAATAACGTAAAATATTACACTGATATTACTCTAAAAAAATCAGTTGATAGAATTTATATTAATTAAATTAAAAATAACATAAATATGATTAGAATATTTCAGGAAGAATGAACGCATTTTTAATATTAGCCTCATGTTAAATTATGGCTTTTTACGGCTCTGTTACACTCTTTTATGTACAACTTATTTCCTAGTGGGAAGCTATTTCAAGAAATTCATTCCTTGTGAAATTAAATTTTTTTTTTTTTCCGAACCATTTATTAATTAATTATTCAAAACAATTTTATCAAATCCATTAATTCTTTTAATTTTTTTCAATATTTGACATTATAGTTTCATAATATTATTTAAATACAAAATTAGAATAATGGTTATATTAGCACATTAACTATACATTTGTAGTTACTGTACTAAAAAAATACTTGCAAATTATTATAACTTTTAATTTGTTGTTAATTAAAATAATATGAAGTTCGTCACAAATTAGTCATACAATACACATACATCATAATTTCGTATTTCACAAGATATTGAATTTCGTATTACGCACAGTGTGACATATTAAACATAAAAATAGACCTTAATGAATATAATATATATATATTGTAAACGATATTGGTGAGAAAGGAATTTTTTATATTATTGTCGGACGAGTAAAATTATGACGTTTACCTCAACGACATTCTTAACTTAGTGTATTTCTCAGTGCAATATCAATTATACCAGCCGAGTTCTGATGAATAATATTGTTATAAAACTACGCGATGGTTAAATAATAATAATAATTCGAATAAAACTTGTTATAAATATTTAATATCAATCGTTGAGTTCATTTTTCTCGGTATTATTACTTTATGCGCAACATAAATCCGAAGCCGGTGTTGATTATTTACCAAGAATTTAAATGTGAAAATTATTAAATTAAAAGAAACATAATATTATTCTAAATGACGTGTAGTTGTAAATATAAACTAATTGTATAAAAATGTTGTTTTTATGTTAATATTAAAATGGCCATACAATGTTATATCATAATTCGCTTATACTCAATCCATTATAGGTAATTAAGTCCATTAAATACATAATTTCCCTTTTAAGACTATTAACTTAATTTGTATACATCATATACACTCATGTGAATATTAAATTATTTCAAATTTACTCGTGTGCGAGCAGTATATTGCACATTTACAATTCTATTTATTTTTATTTTTATACGCTAGTTAAAACGCTAACAATAATACATTTTATCGTTAAAATAATAAGGTAGTAACAATTTTTATTGCCATGTTTTTTTTTTTTTCGTTAAGAATTTTTAGTTATTTAAAAATGCGACGACTATTTTTAACTACATATTTTGAACGACAACATTTTTTCTAATATTTCTGATACTCACGTTTTCATGGTATTGGACCAATAGTTATAAATATTTCAAGTTTAGAGTAGCGGAATGACGAAGTGCACGTACGCAATATTATAACCACTACCACTGCACTGCCATAATCGGTAATAAAATTATTTTAAAATGATTTTTTTTTTTTTTTTATATATTCTCTCATAGTACTTGTTCAATAGTATAAAATATGTAAATATCAATATTTCCTACAAAATATATTGTTATTCAATGAAATAGGTCGATGTTTAAAAATGTGTATACAGGGTGATTTACTGAACATGCTCACTCCCTTTTTTGGCCGTAAAATGGAAATATTTGGAATTTTCATTTTGTTAATATTTTTTAATTTTCATTTATTCAACTTGCAATAAAAATTATTTTTTCCATAACTTTTTTTTCGTGTAACTTTAAAGGTGTCTTGTGGTGATCCAAACTTTCTTTTTCAAATGCTCCCTTCCTATTTTAATTTAAAATTTTTTTTCAGGTAATTTTTCTGTGAACTTTAATGTATATCGAAATCAAAATTCGAAATGGTTGTTTTCGAATTATTCAAGTTTAAATATTGAAGATAATCGTCTCTTAGACACATATTTTAGTTACTAGCGTATAACATAATTATTATGAATCTATGATTTTACCAGCTAAATAATTCGCAATATTGTTAAATATAAATTACTCGTTCGAATTTTGATTTCAATACATCAAAATTCACAAAAAAATTACCTAAATTTTATTAATATTAAATATTAAAGTGTGCACTTTGCTCTATACATAAAGTATACTATAATATAATAATAACTAGCTACAAGGACACCCACAGAAATTTTGACCAGGGGGCCAATACATATTAGCAATAGAGGAATAATTTTTTTAAATATTATTAATAAGGGTTGAATTTTAATTTTTTAATTTTTAGAGAAACAAAAATGCTAGTGTTTTTACAATGATGTATATAATTTTCTTCTGTAAATTTTCATATACTAAAACTTACCTAAAAGTTTTGATCAGCAACTTAATGAATCCAAAATTTGGCTCTAAATGGTACTTAAGAAGGTTCATTTTCGACGTTCTCAATTTTTTTTTTTTCAAAATTTGAGAAAACTACCCAAAATTTGACGAAAACCCATTTATCACTTTTTATTTAATTCAAAATGTATGCAAATTAAAATATATACAGAAAATTATGTTGAAAGAAAACTTATAATTTAATATTAACAATATTAATAATATAATATACCTATATATATATATATATATGTATATATATCATAATAATATAATATATAATATTCTACCTTAAATCTTAAAAAATTTTATGTGTCAGTTGGGATATAAAATTGGCTGAGTAAAATGCAATTTTTTTTTTCTTATAATTAACTTAATAATTTTAAAGCAAAATTATCTCATATAAACAGAAGATCTGCTCATTGCTCAGAATTGTTTTTGAAGAAATTATTTATAGCTTGTTTAAAAATGTAACACACCTACCAAGACCTACCCAAGGAACGAAGAATACCCATAGTGCGAAGTTATGTCCGTCTTTTTAATTCCTCAATATTATTTAGACATAATAAATATTTTTGGTCATCTGCTTTTCTATGAATTGCAATGTTAGATTTTCAAAAGTGTTTCTTGAGTATTTGTACTAGATACGTAGTTAAATTTGTATAATTGACCGGCCTATTACAAGAACAAAATTGTGGTAAAAATGATTAAAACATTATAAAAGTAAATACAATTATTAATTATATTATTTATTATGGGAAGATAAATCTACATATTATATTGACGAATTTTTTTAGAAGTTGTTTTCATTAGTTTAGGGCATCTAACCTCATAGAGCAATTTGTTTCTAGTGATAATACAAGGAATTGAAATAGATTTGAAATATCGATGAAAATCATTACGAATCTTAAAAAATTTAAAAATAAAATAAAAAATTTAAAATTCAACAATAGTACGTGAGTTTTTAACATTATTTATCAGTAAGTCGAAAATTAAATTTTGTTTTCCTACAACTATTTAATAACTTTCTAAAAGAAAAACAATTATTCTTTTTATTTATACACATGCCAGTGGATAAATTTATTGAGTAGTAAATTTCTTGGAAAAATACTTTTCCATTACTACCTTATAAGATTTTTTTTTTCGCATTTATTATTTATAATTTTCCATAATCTATAAAAAAAATTCAAGGAAATTATGAAATTTCAGCTCTAGTTACTAAAATATAAATTGCCAATCACCTATATGTCAATCAAAACACTCAATACCCTTCATATCATTATTACATTATTTAAATTTATATTACATATAAATACTGTTTTTAAAATATATTCGTTATAGAATCTTCCCAATGTAATCGGGTTTATTGACGATTTTTTGCCGTCCACGTTTATGTATTACCTCATTTTAATTCAATATTAGAATTTTAAATTAAAGTTTCATAATAAATAATGTACTGGCTAGTTGATACCTAATATTATAAAAAAAAGTTTTGCATACCTAAAAATCGATTAAATTGTTTATGAATATTTTATAAATATTTTATGCGCATCGATAATGAGCAACGATTTACAACAAAAAGTCGATCGAGGTAAATTTGTTTTTAAATTAAAATCCGAAAAATCTAATATCGATAAACAAAACTACAATGAAAATAGTAAAATTATTATTTTAAAATTGTAATCGAAATCAAAACTTTGATTTAAAGCCCCGAAAAACACATAAAAAAAATAAATATATTATTTGATCTAATTATACACTGAGGAACATTAAACAATCATATCTTCTATGCTGTTTTATGTATAACACACTTTTCATAAATGTGCCCGACATACACACAAACACTGATGCAGCACGATTGTTCACTTTTTACTTTTTTGGCCAAAAAAATACATCACGATTGCACACCAAAAAAAAAAAAAAAATTAATGTATGAAATATAATTTATAATTTTTTTCAAATTTTAAATTACGATTTCTAAAAATACATATTAAGACATTGTATTACAGTCTAACAGTATAACGATAAACTTGATAAATAAAAGGATGTGATAATATTACGTATACAATATTATTGTCGAACGTTATTTAATTTTCCAAATAGCAAATTTATGAGCTGCTCATTTCATTAACGCCAGAGTATTAGTTTAAAAAAATAAAAATCAACAATAATTTATTAAAAGAATACTATACAAAATCGGAAATAGTTATTTGGTTAAAAAGATTTTTTTGATCTTGGTTTTTTACCCGAGAATTTAGTCGGTGATTCTTTTTCGTGTTTAATCAAAAATGTTCTTACCTATAATTTTTTTTTTTTTTTTTTACTGTCTATATTTTAATAATAAATACCATTATGTAGTTTAATTTGTATATTTATTTTTATTTTTTACTTTTTTACATTTATGCTACATAAAAAATTACCAACGCATTTTTGAACACATTTCTTTTGAGGCAGTCCTAACTCTGCACAAAGCGGTAAGGACTTTGTGTTGACGAAAACAGAAACCGAACAGTCTATGGACTTTTAAGTAGTGTATCGTGTGTACGTACGTTATAATATTATGAATATACAAAGATTGTAATTTAAAATGAAAAAAAAATTAGAAATTCAATTTTGTGTAAAAACTTGTTTTGTGATCAATTGTGTTCTATAATTTTACGTGGAAAGGTCAATTCCTTTATTTTTTTGTGCGCAATCGTGTTGCATTTTTGCAGGAAAGAAAGTAAAACGTGTACAATCGTACTGTACAGCACATTACACGTCAAGATACACCGGCAAACACATAATTTGCGTGACAATTGTTTGTCTGGCTCGCGATTTCAATTTTGGACGAAGTGAAGCCTCGTGCTGCAAACTTCACCAGAAACAGACTCAATCAGAAGCGGCACCAGGAATTTTTTTTGGGGAGGGGGCGTGAAATATAATGCTAATTTTTGAATTAACTATTTTAGTTTAGGGAGTTTACATTTTAGTGGTGTATAACGCCAAATACTATACATAAAACGTTCGTTAGTACATCTCATATTTTGTATTATTTTTATTAATTTTGTATTTTGTACGAAAATATTATTGTGGAAAAATAAAAAATGCAGACTATCATTTTGTCCATTTTTTGCCTCTAAATCATTCATGTCTCCAAAAATATTTTCCGTGTGTATCTATAAAATTAATAAAAAATGTACATGACGAAAATATACTCTTATTTTTAAACACATAGTTGTTAATCTAACATATTTATAAAAATTACATCCGACTGACTACTTAACTGCAAACAATATGTTGAAACTAGCTGAAAACACTATCAATGGAGGTGGAATGATATGACACTCTTATCCCCTCCCATCATCACACAATATACTATATCTTTTACTAGATAACAGCTATAGTAATAATCAATATTGGAATAAAGAACACTCATTATATTTTATAATGTTGTAAACCGTTACGTATTCACGACATTGAAATGCATTACCTAGGGACAGGCTATTGTCACTGATACTCGTGGTTTAAGGATTCCTTCAAATTAAAAAAGTGTGCGCGATACGAAATGTGAAAAAAAAAACATAGACTAGTGTCTGGTATCAAGTGTTTCACACTAAAAGAATCGCCTTGCAGTATAATACTTTTATGGAGGGAGATCCGTTAGATCCCCTTAATGTATTAAATTCCCTTAAAAATATTTTGCTACTGTATTACTGTAATTTAAACTCTTCTAAAACTATTTTTCTACTGTGTTACTTTAATGTAAACTCCCCTAAATAATATTTTGCTACTGTGTTACTCGTTTGTTAGCCTCTAAAAATCAATTTGCTACTGTATTACTTTTATATGTAAGCTCCCCTAAAAAAAAGTACTCCTACTATCATCAATAGACAATAGTAGTACTTAGCGAGTCGTTTATCATTGCTATCATTAAATAATATGATCATCACATTTTATTTACATAACATTTTAATTTACCATGGTAGAGTATTGTAATATTAATCATCACTCATTTTTAAATCAACCAAATAATATATTAATATTATGTTAAGGAATGAAAAAAATAAAATAAAAGATCATTTAAAAATACGTCATTTTATAACTAACCGACCATACGAAAGTTTAATATTATTTTAGTGTACACGAGCATAAAACTTAAAAGTCGTAAAACTTTTACATAAGTAGTACAAAAAATAAGTGTTTTACACATACTTATTAAAAGAATATAGGTATTTATTGATCATATAAAAATAATGATAGTAAAAAAAAAAAGCTGAACATATTTTGCACCATGGGTATTCTTCGCTCTACTTTCGTCCTTTTTACCTTTTATTGGGGAATTTACATCCAGTGAATTTGAAAGTTACCTTTTTATTGACCCTTAGCGTCCTGTATTAACAAATAAAATATAAACCATTAATTAGAATACATATGTTTGTGCATTTTTCATGTTATTTAACATTTAACAAAAATTATAATATATACTCATCATTAAAATCATTCATCAATTAAAGTTCAGCATAATTTTTGTTCTCATTATTCCAGTTTTGAAATAATTCAAATACAAGTACGTGCATATTATTTGGTAACTATCTATAACATTACATAACAGTTTTTTTCATGTATTAATTTTACAAATAATATTAATTATTATAACACATATGTCATATATTAAATACATATACCTACACAACATTTAATACAGTTGAAATTACTAAAAAAGGGTACGGTGACTTACGTCTTATACCCCACAACGACTCAAATAACCTGTTACCTAAAATCTACCTAGACTAAACTTATAATCTGGGACCCAACTAATTCGTCTCCGGTGAGTAAATTTTATAGAAATTATAAATAATTTTTTTAATACAACGATTCTGACCGGTACTTCAGTTTATTTAAGAAAATTTTACTTAAAAATTAAAAAGTTTATTAATAAAAAAAAAAAAAAAAAAAAAAATGCATTTTACTTATCTAGTTTTATATTCCACTAAGAAAAGGAAATTTTAGCGGATTTTAGTGTGAACTATCGAACTTAGAATCAAAAAATACATAAGATATTGAAAACATGTTGAATGTTTCGTAAACTAGAAATGTATTATACTACTTCTCCATTCATTTTTCCATTTTTTTTTTCAATCAAACAATTGTATAATGTGTAATTCATCAATAAACATTTTTATTGCACCAAAATATTTACAATAAAATTTTCCTAGGTTCTTAGTTTCATAAAGGTTGATTGAACCAATTTTCTTTTATGTACATTTAAATATATTTGGAACAAGCATTTTTATTTATTTTTTTTACTTCATTTTAATTTAGAACATTGTTTTTTTCTCAATCTGCCTATTCCTCCAAACTCAAAAATATGTGAGTTATTTTGTACAGAAATTAATAATTAATAATGAATCTTTTAAATAATGTAAAAATCAAAATCGTCGTAAGCCACTCAGACTGACGATATGTGGTTAATGTTAAATTACTATATATAAGTGTTACGATACTCATAAATTTTAATTATTTAATATATAGTAATAACAGATTATGCAATTCGTATAATATGACTTTTCACAATTATTCGTATTTCATTGTCTGTTATCAAAATAATTATCTTTTTTCTACCACAAAATACTGTTTTCAAAATTTATTTGAAAAAGTGACCCACCGAGAATATTTTTCGAATTCCCGGTGGTCTAATTGGATGTGGTGTTTAGATTTGAATTTTATACCATCGAGTGACTAATACGAATACGTTCGACGCGGAAGTTTTCAACAATACACACGGAAATACAAACACTACAAATGCATAAATAAACATTATAGAAATATTGTTTACAACGTCAATATTATGCTTGGTTTATAGTCGTTTTGGGATAAGAACGCGCTACACCAGCTTATTGTTATTTTCGAAAACTAACGAATTTTAATTTTCACTGATGTGTTCAAAGATATGCCATTGACAAAATGGATAATGAGTAATTATTATTTATCATTTTTCGTTACCCTCTAATTATTTCGGAACGTTATTTCTTACAGGTGGTCGTCCAACAGATACGATCTCGGATAGAAAAATAAATATTCTCAATGATAGATCGTGCACAATATTGTAGTTGATGCACATCGGTACTTATGTGTATATTATATACATATTGTTATATTCTTCGTCAAATTTTGATTTGTGCCCACGCGAATTATGCAACTCGCGCCGAGATATGATCTCGTGTACCGACATTATAATATAATAAAATTAATGTAACAGAAGATATTCGAGAGACGTAAAAAAAAAAAAAATTCAAGTCAGTCGGTGTGGCCGACGGTTTATAAAGATGAGGTGCATGATTAGCAGCAGCGCGTTCGGCGCAAAGAGGTCATCTCGTACACGGAGAAATCGTTTAGACTATAAATATTCATAATATATATATATTATATTATACGATTATATTCGTACGTTATTCGATAAAAAAAAAAAAAAAAACGGCATATTTCTTTTTTCTAAAGAACTTATCGAAAATGCCGGGTTAATAAAAATATATATACAGACCCGGGTTATAAATATTTTCCCAACTGAAAATCATTTACACTTAAAAATAACATATGTATCTGCTAAATTATTTTCATATTAGATTCTGAACGAAGTGAAGAAGCTAGTGTTTTTACAATGATGTTTATTTTTTTTTCTGTGTACAACTTTTCGTATGGAAATACTTGTCCGAAAGTTTCGATCAGCAACTTTTTGAAATCGAATTTGAAATTCAAGATGGTACTTTAAAGAGGTCATTTTATGAATTTCTCAACTCTTCAATTTTTTTTTTTTGGAAAAAACTACACAAAATTTGATAAAAACGACTCGGAAATCAGCGTTTTTCGATCCGAACTATATGTAAATTTAAACGTAGATAGAAAATAATATAAAACAGATTTTGGCGCAAGAAAATTTTGGAAATGTGATAAAAAAATTTTGGATATTTTTCTAACATTTTTTTTTCTCATTTCTTTTTATATTATTAACTTTCTATGTTCAGAATCGTTTTATTGAAGAAATGATTTATCGTTTCTTTAAAATTCAATACACCCGTCAAGAGAATCCCACCCGACGTGCGAAGAACACCCCGACGAGCGAAGTACACACTTTTTTTCTGTCCTGTACTTGGTACTCACATCATCAAATTAATATTATTTTCAATTATTATTACATATTCCTGGGATAATTAAACCATTAACTTTAATCAACACTATGGACCTATATAAAAAAAAAAGCCGGACATACTTCGCACGATGGGTGTACTTCGCACGACGGGTGGTATTCTCTTGACGGGCGTATTAAATTTTAAAGAAACGATAAATCAT
>JAIPRM010005892.1:0-19689 GCA_025469315.1 Stegophylla sp. TES_Ste_2020 | reverse complement strand
CTGAAGAAATGATTTATCGTTTCTTTAAAATATAATACGCCCGTCAAGAGAATACCACCTGTCGTGCGAAGTACACCCATCGTGCGAAGTACACCCATCGTGCGAAGTATGTCCGCTTTTTTTTTTATGAGTTAAAATTTGAAGCGTCTGATTTTAATAAAAATATGAATCTAAATAAACCGGTATAAGAATAACTATGATTACAACTACTTCATATACCATTGTTAAACAAACTAAAATGTGATATTTTAGAGTGCACGAAAACTTTAAGAATAACTATGATTACTGTTTGATTTTTTTTTTTAACTTTAGCATGATAAATCTATGAATATTTTCGAACACCTCGGAAAAGAAAGTTAGCATATTATTACAAAAAAAAAAAAAATATTTATATTTTGATAAAAAATTTAAAATGTCACTCTGCGCAAATTTCAACTCAGTTTTGAACGCTGATGTTTGTCTGATTGTATGTCTGAAAGACGTATAGACGAGGTTCTCCTGAAATTTTCGAATTTAAATTCCAAAAATTTTACTTCCCTCGGAAGTTGTCGTATAAGATCCTTTTAATTACAAGAATACGTTGTGAAATAAAAGTTGATCGAACACAGACGACAATATTTGCTCTAGTTTTGTTTTAAATAATAATAAATCATTAAGATGGAGTAAATTTTAAGGATTTAATCGACTTCATAAGCAATCAACAACATTTTTCGAGTGCACGAGTATGATTACCGAATTTGTTTTTTTATACTTTCGAAACTAATTAGGTACTCGAATTTGGTTTTCAGTGAAAACCGGCGGTAATAATTTGGAAAATAATTTGTATTCGTTCCAAAAAAAAAAAAAAAAAAATTGAAACAATCACGTCAACAGAAACTGAAACATTTCTATGTAAATTTTATTAGATTTTGGTCGAAATTTCGTACTGACCAGTACAAATATGATTATGTGACGTCATCGCGCCTTGTCCGCGACGGCGAATAAACTTCGACTGGTGATCGAACAAAAAATAGTGCCTCGCACGACGTACGATAAACAGAAGTGAAAATAAAAAAAAAAAGATATAAATAAAAAAACGAAACGTGGAGATAGGAAAAAAAAAAACCGATTAAAATCACGTAAGGTGTTGACGAAGGTCTCGTGACTCGCCGGGCCGAGCAGCCGGTGCCACCCGCAGGGTATTACGGTAACAATTATTATTTGCGTCGTTGTTGCGAAAAGCCCTCCGGAAGAGAGGCTATACACGAGAGTCCTGGATACGCGATAATAATTGTTATTTTATTATTATTATTTGTACCTCCTCGTGCGTGCGCGCGTTATTTGCACGTTTGTTCGTCGACAACGAAACGCCGAGTGACGTGACAAGAACTAACCCCTACGACGAATAATGTAACCCCTAAGTCTATTACTTACATCCAATATATGTGTTTTATTCACAACCCTTATATAACACAAATATAAAATATTTTTTTACACCGTTTTCCATAATTATTTGCAAAATTTTTAATTAGAGCATCATTTAATAGTTGACAATTAAAAGACTTTAAATTCGAGTTCATCCTTAAAACTTAGGAATAATGTGAAAATAATAGTTCAAATTTTATGCGGGGTCGAGTAATTTTCGAGAAATATTTGTCCCTCCCCGGGAAAATCGCACCTGTAATAAATAAACGTATTGCACAAACCGATTCATCAAATTTTTTCAATTTTCGAAAAATGATAGTAATGATTTTAGACGAACAAGACATGATTTGTATTTCTTAATGAAATGTTTTTTGATTAGAAACCAAGTTCCGAACGGATAGCTGCTGATAAATCAGGTTTTTGTCTCTCCGACGAGAGACCAAAGTGATTAGCCGTTATTATAGGTGAAAGGGATCCGGAGGGTGGAAGTAGGGGTGGTTTTTTGTGTCCTAACCCAACCGCGTGGGCGTCAAAGGAATGAATATTATCGCGTTCGGCCGATCGCGGGCAGAAGAACAAAACAACAATGCACTTCACTTATTCCCGCCGTTCGATTCCCGTAAGTTTTGATCAAATCCCTGTTGTGTTTTCCGGGCAAAATATCTTTCAAATATATATAATCGCCGCCGCCGCCGCCGCGTATCTTTGGATGGCGGCGCGAGGGTGTGTAATTTCCGTTAGGACGCTTTTAGCAGTCGATTTATGACTGAGAAAAGTTCAAAACGCGCCCTCCGTGTGTGGGGCTAATTCGAATTAAATAATAATTCTCCTCGTCCCTCGAACAGTAGTGGTGGTAGGTGCGCGCATAAGGGACGATGACGTGTAACGAGAGAGTAAAAAAAAATATATAAAATAATATATATATTTTATATATATATGCGTTTCAACAATAACAAGAGGGTAAAAGGTTAAGGGCTCAATGGGTCGAAATGATACGAAACGAAGATTTTTGACGCCCACCGGTACACAACCGGGAACGACGAATATCACTTGAACGTCTTTAAACAGAAATCGCAGTCATTAAAAAATGCGGACGACAAAAAGCGCACACTCGAAAAGAATAATATGTCCTTCTCTGCGCTTGGGGTTTACCACCGATCGTTTTCTGATTTTGACCCTTATGATTGCATTTTTCTATAGCATTTGAATGTGAAAAAAGCTGAAGCGTTTTTGTATATGTATAAGAAACTGATTGCGTTCGGAGTGCATTATATAATGGTTAGTGCATTGAAATACGGATTGAAAAAAAAGAAAGAAGATATCAAAAAAGTCAAATTGGAGTTATAATTTTGATTTTTATGATATCTTTTAAATGTTTGGTACAGACATTTGATGACAGATATAAAAGTCGATTAAATCCACAACGGCTGACAATAAATAAATTTGTTTAAAATAATTTTAGAGCAATTATTGTAAATTCAAAAAGACGTTGTTAATAGTTTGCTGCATAATGTGCACAGAATTGTGTTGTTCGAATTAACACAAAGTGTTAAGACCGAGTTACACTTGAAGGCAAATTGTACAAAAATGCGTTTTAGATGGAAATTTCAACAAAAATTATAAGCTTTTTTGCATTTCTACACTACCGGAAAACTGACAATAACAATGGTTAACACAAAACGTTTAAAAAGCAATTGTGTTTAGTTATCCAAGCTAATATAATAAATAACATAATTTTGAAATGTTTTAGGCTCGTGTTGAAAATTGATTGGAATGAGACGAATCGAAATGCACGTGCATTATTCCACATTTCGAATTATAAAACGAATTTTTATCAGCAAATAATAAATTCTTATCGTTATGTCATATTATTAATTATGATTAGAGCGAGGATTTATATGCATTTGCATGTTTATTCTGGTCGATCGTATGATGTGCTAAGTGAGCACAAAATTGTTTCGTGACATAACAATTTAAAAAATGAAACTTTTTTAATGCATATTTTTGCATATTTCGTCAATTTTCTATTTTATGAGCTTATTTTACAATTTTAATTGCGTATTTCGATTTTTTTTTTTTTGGAAATTTTTTAAATTTATATTATTTTCAATTATAATATAAAAAAAAAATATTACATTTTTATAGTTTCGATTGTTTCGATTATTATAAAAAAAAAAAAAATCGTAAATTAATAGGTATACTTAAATTAATAAATATAAATTCACATTTAGGTAAGTACACATTTATTTTAGGAAACATTTTTGATATAAATTGATTCATTTTTTTTATATATACAGATTAAAACTACCTGAAAATGGTGAAAAAAAACGAAGAAAAGTATTTATTAGTTTCGTTCCACAATTCTTTTCAATGTATTAAATTAAATGTTCAAAAAATAAATTTTTTTATGCATAATTAAGATTTTTTACCGCATATTTGATTGATTTATTATTAATGCACATAAATCCGCGCTCTAAATTTATGATGAACCACAAGAATTACCTTGAAAGCCGTTTTAGAATTACAATTATTTATTTGACGTCCATTCATAATATGTATTTTTTTCCCCGGCCGTTTGCTAAATAATAATATTACATCCAAATCACTTTGTCCGACAAAAACGTACACGCGCACGCGTCACGGCGTTATTTGTTTTGGGTAAAAACGACGACAACAAAAAAAAAAAAGGACAGATTTTCCACGCGATAAAGACAATGGAGAAATGTCAAAACGCCGCGACCCGACACGTTTCCGACCGAAAATGTAAACGTGTCTCGGGAAAGACGGTTTTTCTCTTTCCAGACTCGTGTATAAATATGAAGCGAGACGGGGGGGAGGAAAAAAAAACGAAGCCTTTTTCCTCTTCAACGGTTTTCGGGGTAGTACACCTCGAGATATCGTTTACAACCCCTTTATTACACATATAAGGGTGTGTGTATGGGGTAAGGATTAATGAAATAATTACGGCGTGCTGCTCACATACTCCCACACACGAGAGGATTAGCAAGAGAGAAAAAAAAAAATGGAACGGGTAGTGTATACGTGCCGGTGGCGATACATATTACACGGTTTTTGCCATCGCGTCTTTTACCCTCTCTCCCCGTTGTCATATGAATAATGATTACCGTCGTGTCCGGTTTTTTGAAAAAAAAAAAAAAAAAAAAAATCACACGTGTTCTGTTGTAATATTACGATATTAATATCGCAGAACTGCTGGGGACTACGCGATCGTTATCATGCCAAAAATAAAATTTTGCACGTGTGCGAATTCAAAAATATTTCTTCCCACTTCCTTAGTGAAAGTTATTCAGCTGAAATCACATTAATATAATCTGAAAGAGTAAGTAGTCGAGTATGTTCGGTAATTTTTGGGATTGTTTTAAATCCATGACACAGCTTTTATTGATTATCTCAAAAAGTGAAAAAGTGGGGGTTTCTGAAATAAGCGATTCAATTTTAATTTGTACGCACCGAATTGTAAACGCTTTAGTTTTGCACGTTGGAATTGCAAAAAATTATCACATTTTACGCGAAAATACAAAAAAAAAAAATCTTACCAAAGATTTTCGGTTAAAACTTATAAAATTAATCGAGCGAATAGTTGACTTTTTTATATGTTCTTTTGAGAAATTTCTTCGGATAATTATTTCTCAGAAATATTTCGAGTTAGAACTATATAAAAAGGCGCTAAGTTATATTGTCCTATTGTCTTATAGTCGTTCATACGGCTAACCGCCTGTAGAATACACGGGAATAGACAATAAAATTACATTTCCGCGATAATAATTTAAAAGGGGTTTTTATCGAATTGTAAAAACGTAAAAACGTTTGTTTTGGATGTTGTAAGTGCGAAAGTATTCATAGTTTGCGTGAAAATTCGAAAAAATCTTACTGAACACCGAGTATAAATAGTATGATTGGATTTTATAAAATGAATCGTGTAAATCGATGATTTTCAAAAAAGTTTTGAGTGTAAAAACTGTGTTTTTTTTTTTTTTTTTGTTCAAAAAATTAATAAATAACATACAGAAATATATTGTTATTTCGAACTACTTCAAATGAATATTTTTGAGTTGGAACGGACTGTAATAAACGGATTGTTTCCGACCATCAACGGTTATTCCGTTATAATAATTGTAATTGCAAAACTCATCGAGTAGAAAATAGAAAAAAAAATCGAAAACTGAATCAAAGAGCATATTTAATAGTGTGTTTAGAACTTCCAAAAATGAATCGAGTGAATCGATGATTTTTATTATATGAATTATACTATATTATAAAAACGATATTGTTTTAAGAAACTTCTTCGGATAATTATTTTTCAAAAATAATTTTGAATTTGAACTTTACAAAATGGCACCAAGCTCTCGACTTATAGTCGTTCACACGGTTAATGTCGGCGGAATAGACGATTACATTTCCGTAATAATAACATTTAAATTGTATTCACCAAATTGTAAAAACATTTGTTTTGCACGTTGTAAGTGCGAAAATACTCACAGTTTTCAGTGAAAATATCAAAAAAATCTTACTGAGCGTTGAGTATATATGTATGGGATGATTGGAATTTCTAAAATTAATCGTGTAAATTGATGATGTTGGAAAAATTTGAAAAATCAATTAATAACAACATGTAAAAACGTCATTTATACGAGTATTATTATTTCGAACTATTTCACATAGATAATTTCGAGTTAGAACAGACGGTAATATATAATTCGATCATAATTGAATCGAAACTTTCAAAAAAACTCTTTTAGATGAAAATACGGGAAGGAAAAAAAAAGCAAAAACCTAATCGAATTGTTTCCAAGTACGATATTAATGTCATAATATTACACGGCGGCGGACACTTGAACACTATTTTTTCGAATATTTTTTAAAAAGAAAAAAATTAAAATAAATAAGAAAAATGTCAACCTGATGGATTTTTTTTTTTTTTTTTTATGGAAATATCCGATTCGACACACGTTCCGAGAGGCGGCGCGGCGGCCGAGCGGTCCGAGTGAAGGCGCGTTGAAGTTTCCGAAAAATACTCGGCGGGCGGACGGCGAACGACATGACACACAGGCCGCGAAACGGACGAATTTCCAGTTACCGAAAAATCGAAAAACTCCGGCGAACGGGCGGCACTTTTGACGAAATGCAAATAATAATAATTATTATCATATCGTTTGCACGATGACGGCACACTGCACCGACGGCGGCGGAATTGCAGCAGCAGCAGCACACAATATAAATATTAGCGCGTAACCGGCGACGGACCGACACTGAATCGCGGGCGGCGGCACACAATCAGAGTTCGAAAAACTCGCAGGCCACCCTTTCCGTACAATAATAATAATAATAATAATAATATAATACGTAG
Organism: Stegophylla sp. TES_Ste_2020; assembly: GCA_025469315.1. Lineage (NCBI taxonomy): Eukaryota > Metazoa > Arthropoda > Insecta > Hemiptera > Aphididae > Stegophylla > Stegophylla sp. TES_Ste_2020. The sequence goes on along the minus strand of JAIPRM010005892.1, from coordinate 12,917 downwards.
TAGTAAAGTTAAAATACTTAAACTTGTGCCGTAAAGTAAAGTTTTTCTCTCCCGCGTTGCAGCGGCGCACTTTTTAAAGTCGCCAAAAACTCCGATAGAACAACAAACAACAACTAAGTTTGCCGGCACCGCGCACCTAGTCACTTTTATTACAGTTTGGAAACAAAGTTCACCGGCCCCCCCCTCCCCCCGGTCGCCGCCGTTTACCGTTCGGCGGTTCCCCCGGACGAACATCGGTTATTATTAAAACTCGCGCGGACGCGGACGTCGGACGTTTCGGGTTTTTTTGCGCGCGAAAACGGAATTTATTTACGTATTTATTTTTTGATAAATTAAAATTCGCGAAAAATTGCATTTGTGTGTGGTACGTACCTGGTGGTGGTTATCCGGTGGTCGTCGTCGTTGTCCGTCCGTCGTATTCGTCGTACTGCGACGACGAGTGGTGTGCAGTATGCGACGTCGTCGTCGTCGTCGTGTGTGCGGGGAGGCAACAAAAAAAAAAAAAAACAAACGCAGTAACCCGACCGAAAAGTTTTTCCCGCCTGCTCGCTCGCTTCTCTTCTTCGTCGTCGTCGTCGTCGTCGTCGTGTCCCTTCTCTCACACACACACTCTCTCTGTCTGTCTCTCTGTCTCTCGCTTGCTTTCCGTTCGCTAACGCACACCCCCGGGCCCCGCACGAACGATCGCGGCCGACCAGTGCCGACACCGAACCGAACTGCTGGAGACGCGGTGGCCAAATGAACGCGCGGCGCGCCCGCGGACGAACGCGGCCGCCGACGGGACGAAGCCGCCGCCGCCGCGCGACTTGCACCCCTCGCGCCCCGCCCCGCCCCGTCGAAAAACCGCGGCGGCGGCGGCGGCGACGGTGAACGGAGTCCCGGAGTTGTCGTGCAGCGCCGCCGGAACTCGCGGCGTTTCCCAAATGGATTTTGTTCGGCACCGCGGCGTCCTCTGCAAGACGTGTTTTGTTTGTGGAATTTTTTCACCCCCCCCCATCCCCCATCCCCCATATGCCAAAATATAATACCGCGACAGGGCGGCTAAAAAATATTTTTCAAAAAAAAAAAAACTAGGCCGTGGTTTAATTTACGGTTAAATTCAATTTGTCACATAGATGTGCCTCAACCCATGTCCTGTAAGTTCTAAGTAGCTTGCACAGGTCACAGTTCGATTCATTCAAAACAATGTGACTACATATTCACCAGTTAACACAAATTTCGGGCTTTCTATCTACAATCAATGTGGACTTAACCACACAAAGTCTACTAATTATTATTTTGTTATTGAGTTACAATCAGATTTTTCTGAAAAAAAAACATTAATACTTTTGAAAGTCACATTGAAAACTTTCGTTTTTTTTAATCCTTCTTTACAAAAATAAAAATCCCACGATATCCATCAATAAATATATGTAAACTTTCAACATTTATAAGCATCAGAGAATACCGCGTCGAGAAGTTTGTTCGGTACTTCGATCAAATTTAATCTCAGTGCAACACGTGTCTAACGATGTGACAGACCATTTTGGTCCTTGTCTCGTTTACATTCGGGAGATTCTCCTTACAGGTAAGAGTATAGAATATAATGTGACGCATAATCAGAGTCGATAACCATATTAACCACGGTTATGTTTCATCATGAGACATATTTTGATACCAACACAGACGGATAAATAACTGTACATATGACTTTTTATTTTTCGGTTATATATGTAGCCGGTATAGAACGTCCGGTGGGTCAGATATTTCTTTTTTTTGGGCATCCATCTAGTTTTCACTTTGGGGACCAAAATGTCGACTTCTTACCGAGATCTTATATTATGTCTGTCTTTCGTAAATCACATATTTCGAACGGTTCAATGAATCTCACATTCCCATGCCATCATGACCTTAATCGTCATCAAATATTCGTTTAGTTTGTAAACTAATGTCGCGTTACTTCGAGTACAAACAACGCGTTTTAGCTTTTCTATTGTCTATTATTCGCAAAACTTTTAAAACAGATTTAACTAAAAACATATTGTGTCATATCGCGTATTGATCCATTCAATTAATTGGCTCTCTGTTTTTAGGAGCACTTAAGTTATAAATTCATTAATACACGGAAAGTAAAACTAACACTAAAATAGAATGATATATGTATTATTATTTCGCTTTTATTATTTCGTAACATGGAACTTGTATTCTAGATTCTCTTGGTCGAGGAATTGCTATACTAAAAACTATTGTGAAATAATTAAACCATTTAATAAATTTCGATTTAGATACGCGAACAGTACGTTATATATTTTCAATATCAATATCAATAGTTGCGTTATTAAAAAGTCGCATACATACTTCGCACCACCCTCCACGAATGGGATTTGAAGAGTGTGCTAAATTTAATAAAAATATGATAAATCATTCTTCTGAGTGGACCTTCAGTTTATATAAAAATGATAAAGTTTATTAATATTACAAGTGAAATCATTTTGTATCCAGCCAGTTGGAAATCAAAATATTTACTAAGAACAGAAAAAAAAAAACAATTTTGTGAGAAAATTTCAAAATTTTTCTCATATTATTGTCTATTTATACTTAAATTTTCATAAAGTTTCGATAAAAAAAAAATAGATAGATTTTAAGACGTTTTTGTCAAATTTTTGGTAGTTTTCCCAGAATACTGGAAAACAATAGAGATTTTCGATAAATTACCTCTTAAAAGTAAATTCTGATTAAAAAATTTTGCTGGTCGACACACAAAGTCTCCCAAGAGATTTCTAATAAATATTGCATAAGGTCGATGGGGCTAAATCAAATAAATTAATATATTAGCCCCCCCCCCCAAAATAAAAAATTGTGATTCGATCTCCTTGGCCGATTCGCCAAGACTTATTTTTCGCATTTTAACAATACGTGTATTTATAACCCTTTGCGCTGGAGCTAGGCGCGAAAGGGTTGATAATGAATTACGCGGGCTGCAAGCATCGAATTCTATTAGTATAAATAATATGTGCCGCTTTCGTGCCTTTTAAGAGGATTAATTCGGTGTGGCAGTGGCGACGGCCGAAGCCAAACGTATTTATACCTTTTTAGACCCTTCTTGGCCGCCGCCGCCGCCACCGCCGCCGCCGTTGTGCACCATCTCCGCGGCGGCGGCGGCGGTCCCTTTAAACGTCTGTCGGTTTATTATAATAATAATATACACTGCCTGGTAAATGTGCTGACGTTCTGTGTCGTTGTCATTTTGTGCTTATGGAAATTATGACGGCGGCGCACACACACGCGCGCGCGCACGTACGTTATTCTATATACATGTGAAGTCGACCTCACGTCGTAATCCTCGTTGCTACGCAAACGGACAGACGGACGGACGGTCGAACGTTGGCTGTGGCGGCTTGGACCTCCGTCAAAAATTTGGAGACGTGCGTTAAAACGCCGCAAGAGCGTATGATCCGATTATACGGCGGCGATGACGAAGGAGAAAGCGATGAAATTCTGCAATTTGGGGGGGGAGGGGGCAGCGATCGTAGGTAATATGTATATTGTTTCGTCAAAAAAAAAAAGCCGAGAAACAATTTTTGGACAATTTTTAACCTCAAAATGAAATTATATATCCGATAAGTCCGAATTTCGAATGAAATGAAAAATTAAACTTGGGTTTTTTCGCCCAAACCTAACCTAACTTATCGATAACGGAATATAAGTTAAATTATTATAACCCGTCCAGTTCATCTTGACCGGCAACTACCGTAACAATTTAGAAATATCAGAGAGGTTTGAAAATTTAAATTATACTGAAAAAATTAAATGTATTAATACATAAATCTACAGCAGTGATGTTTATCATTTTTTTTTTATTGATACAATTTGATTTCTACAAATTAATTACTGTACTTTGACAATGACTATACACTGACTATTCAATGCCGTGACGTCATCCACCTGCCGATTGAATGGAGGTTTAATACACGGCACGTGGTGAGTCGCGACAAGTCGAAATTGACATCAGTAAATAAAAGAGTAAACTAAAATATATTATATTGTACAAAGTAGCTAATTGGCGCATATAGAAAATTCGACTCGAGTAAACCACAATGATAATATTTAGTATATTTTGAATAATAAAAAATAAATAATAACTCATTCGTCCACAGGTAAGTTACACTTACTAGTCGGATTACAGCCTACTTTAAAGCACTATCCGAAGAAATATATGTGAATTAAAATAAACGCAAAACAGAGCTTATTTTTTTTTTTCATACATAATTCGTATCTTCACGTCCTTCACCGTGCAGGACAGTCTTAAAATTTGTTCATTTTGTCCTATCCATTCACTTTGATGCAGGATCAATTTACATTTCGGTAATTTAAGAAGATAATTACGAAAAAATATGTATAGTTTCCATTCGTCTTACAGTGAGCACAGGACCTTAGCTTAAATTTTCGTTCTTAGTCTTATACCATTTGAAATTATAGACAGGATAATCCTGAATTCAAAATATCATGGAAATGAAACAATAAATTTATCACTAAAATATGAAAAAAAAAAAAAAAAAAAGGTTGGCAAGCTTTACTCTTGCCAACGGTATAGTACTACAGTTCTAAATAATTGTAATTCATTTGACGATACTGTTTCCCGCTTACATTTCACAACTTTATTGAATTTCGATTACACACGTCGTCATCGACATGTTTAAGTGCGTGTTTGTATTTATGCTTGTTATTGGAACTATTCTCGGTTTCACGAGAAATCCGACGATCGATTTCCCCGATGCATTCGAGTCTGGAATTATCGAGGTCGTTGACTTTTGAAATTATAATTTCAGAACAACTTTTAAAACTAAAATGTTCGTAGCGGTGTAGGTATAAACTTTTTAATACGTCTTTATGTTGTTTATAATAAACGTAGTCGTAAACACATTGTTATGGCATTTCGTACACTCGATATTTCATGGAAAAAAAAAAAAAAACAAAATTTGATGCGATATTAATTTTATGTCAATTTTTTCACTTATTATTACAAATAGTTTTTATCAATTAAAAGATTGTTATAATCGCGTCTTCTAGTTCACCCGAACTTTCCGAAACAACTATTAATTCTCTAGAACAATAATTATTATTAGCAACTGTAATCGTGTAATAAGTGATTTGATATATCTGTGCGAGTAAAAACCCGCGTTAAATATTCAGCTTATTATTCCGCAAGAATTTGTCCGTCTGCCACGAGAACGTTTGAAATTTTTCTCTCGAGTCCCGTAAAATCTAATTATTATACGCGACAGTAAATAATTATCATAATAAATGTGCCGTCGAGTGAATAATAATAATAATAATAAAATAAAGTTTCTGATAGTTTAATTAATATAAATTAAACATTATCTCTCTGGAAAATACGGAAACGCATATTATTATTGCTTAATTCCGGGAACGATTTTGTTTTCGTTTGAAAACGTGACTCATTGACACGAAATCCGAACTGTGTGATCTATAAAACGTGTGAGATCCATATTCCATCTAGTTCAGTGGTTTCCAACGTGGGCGCTACCGACTGATTTATAAGTAAACATTATTTAGTTGTGTTAAATAAATGTTTCTTTAGATTAATTTGTTTTTTGAAAGTCTATTAAGTAATCTATGACGATGATAACGAAAAAGAAAAATAAGGGGTAATAAGTTTATCAAAAATTGATGTGAGAGGGCAGTGTGAGATTTTTGGGAGTCAAAGGGGGCATTGAGTAAAATGAGGTTGGGAATCACTGATCTAGTTCAACAGATTCCGCAGAAACTCAGTGGCGACGAATGAAAAATAATTAGTTTATTCTGTTAAATCGAGAACAGGCCGAGTTATTGGAAAATTTGTTTCAAATCGATAATAATACTCGATAAAAGTCGATTGAGGCTTTTGAGATTTTATTATATTATGGGTAGGGTAACCATATTTTTGGAAAAACCTTATAGTTTTGATGCACACAGTTCAAACAAACGTGTACATATGCGTGCACTTAAGGGGTGGTAGCCATGCACATCTGAACACTAAATATTTCTTCAAAGGGCCTGTGAATGACAGATTTTTAAAATTGATATTGTCAATAATTTATATTTTACCGACACATTAAAATGTTTCAGTATGCCGGATTTTTCTACAAAGGTTTTGAAACACGAGTCAACGATTGTACAATATTCGAAAAGGTTAGGTTAGGTTAGGTTTGTTTCTTACAAAGAAAAATCGGTGTTAAAATATGTTTTATTACTGTTATTAAAATAATAGTGAAATCGTGTAACTCGCGTGTGCTGGAGAAATAAAATTGACATTGATCTTAAGAACAGGAAGAAAAGCGTTTCACGGGAAGTTTCTATACAGACGAAAGAATCAAAAAACGAATATAAAAGGGCGATCTCGTATGAAAACAAGGACGTCGTATAAAAATGGGGAAAAATCGCGCGGTCGTAGATAGATTTAGACACGTAACGCCGTCAGATGTTAAACGTTTTATTACTGTCATTATCATTTAAATTTTTGAATTCGCATATGCCGTAGCATCAATAGTAACATTGATAAAACTATAGACAAAAAATAAAAAAAAAAAAAAACAGGACGAAAAATGTTTCGTTTCTCAGGATCGAATCGAACAATTTTTAAGACAATCCTTTGAAAAACAGGACGTCGTATGAAAATGGGGAAAAATCGTCTTCGTTCGCGGTTATAGATAATTTTTTTTTTTTTTACTATTATTACTATTATTTAAATTTTTGAATTCGCATATTATTATGCCGGAGTAATAATAACGGTAACAATGATAAAACTATAGACAAAAAAAAAAAAAAAAAAACAGGACGAAAAGGAATTTTCTCAGGATCAAATCGGACGGATTTCCAAGACAATCCTGTAAAAAAAAAAAAAAAAAAAAAAACAGGACGTCGTCGCCGTGTAATAACGACGGGGAAAAATCGTCTTCGTTCGGGGGATGATCGCGAAAGGGATATACGTATTATTCGCTTTTTTTGTTTTTACATTTTTTATAATAACATTATACGTAACATCCCCCGTACGGAAAAAGTCCTACCGTCATCAGGGGTGGTGGGGAGCGTGCGCGCGCTCGCCACGCGGCCGTGGCGCCCGGCTGACGTGTCGGCACTGCCGCCGCCGCCGCCGCCGCCGCCGCCGCCGCGTACGGACCACCTCTGGACGGCAGTGCGCACGGTCGGAAAGTTTTGCACGCCTCCCGACCCACGCGAACTTTCGGCCGCCGGTATATAGTGGCGCAAAAGTTTTGCCACCCGCCGCCGCCGCCGCCGCGCCCGCGCTTTGCACACCGGCGAAACGCCGTCCGCGGGGGGGGAGGGCGGTGGGTGGGTAGGCGGGTGCGGGGGTCGGTGCGGTGGGGCAAAGTTTCGAAACGGTTTTTCATCGAGCAAACCTCCTCCTCCTCTGCCCCTTTCCTCCCCTCCACTATAACACACACACACACACACACACACACACACGTACACACACGTACGCCACCCGAGACCTCACGGGCCACGGTTTCCCGGGACCCACGACAGTTTTTCTCTTTCTCCTCACTCGCCGCCCCTGCCACCACCACCCGTATGCCACGCTCGTTTCTTATTTGCCACCACCACCACCCCCGAGAGACCTTTTCACCCACATCCCCACAATCCTGTTTCCGATATTTAATTGATATATATATGTATATATATATTTTTGTAAATATAATATTACATAAGTGTTTTATTTTTATTTTTTCAATGATATTTATTTCGGTCAAACGATTGATTAAAGTCGAAAAGTGTTGTAAGCGATCTCAAATGTTCTTCTAGAGGTTTTTGGAGTTTTGCTGATTACGAATCTGTCATCAGAATTCAGATTTTTAAAATGACAGACCCAAACTTTTACAAAAATTTCAGTAAATAGTACTCAACTAAGAAATTTGAGAGCACACCCACCAAGTCCCACCCGCGGAGCGAAGAATACCCATGGTACTACGTATGTATAACTTTTTCTCAGTACCATTTAGTAATATTTATGAGTATGCTTGTATCAATGTTTCAGGTCCTAATACTGAAGGGATTAAAACTGTATGGTTTATGAACAAGAAATTTCCAATATTTTCAATGTTCTATACTTAGTACAAAATGAGTAAAATATTTTTGAAATTTTTGCACATCACTACTTTTAGTAGTCGATAAAAGTTTTTCTGATCTGCAACGGTTGAAAAAGTGCAAAAAAATTAAAGAGAAAAAAATCCGAGAATCGAATTTTGTACGGTTGCTCCAAAGTTCCTCTGTTTTATCACTATACCACCAGGCAATATTTAAAGCTTAACTTGTCGATTGAGAAAACCCATTTCAATAAAAAATTATTTAGAGTAAAACGTCTGCAAATAAAAAATATTACAAATAAACTTTTTCGCTCCACTCAGAATCAAAAAAAAAAAAAAAAATGATATTTAATTGCAAATCATAATAAATGAATTTCTATGCTGTACATAATTTTTAAAACGGAACCAATGTACGATGGCAAACATCTGCTCCTTTTGGTAATTAGTTTAATCTATTAGAAATGCGGTTTACTATCCTTGAATTAAATTAGTTTTTGAAAGAGGAACGCGTGAGACGTTGATATTTTGCGTTTCTCGTGAGTAAACGAAACTATAAACTCTTTGACAACGTTAAGAACATCAATCAATCGATCGAAAAGCTCGAAGAGAAGTAGTCGCACATGGATCCACCGTTTTAGATTCTAAACGAAGTGAAGAAATACTTGTACAAAAGTTTCGATCAGTCGTAACTTTTTGAAACCGGATTTGCCTTTAGATTGTACTTTAAAGAGGTCATTTTTTGAATTTCTCAATGATTCAATTTTTTTTTTTTTGGAAAAAAGTATCCAAAATTTGACAAAAATTACTCGGAAACCATCATTTTTTGATCCGAAAATAGATAGAAAATGAAGATGAGAAAAATTTTGGAAATGTGAAAAAAAAATTTTGGACATTTTTCTAACATTTTTTTTCTCATTTATTTTTTATAATATTATTAACTTTCATCGTTCAGAATTGTTTTATTGAAGAAATGATTTATCGTTTCTTTAAAATTTAACACACCCGTCAAGAGTATCTCACCCGTCGTGCGAAGCACACATTTTTATTTATTTTTTGACCAGTCAAAATCTAAGTGGTAAATACATTTAAATGCGTGGCGTGTTGATGTACTCAATTGTGAAATTATTACTCGGTCGTTAAATTAAATAATTAACGTTGTCGAATAAACGTATTAAAACGGTACCAACAATTATTATTATTATTGTTTCTCGTAGCACGCGAATACAATGATTGAACGCGTAAAACAATATTTGAAACTACATTCGAACGGCAACGACACTGAATTGGAACATGAAGTTTTCAAAACGTTTAAAGACTAGAGAAAAGGTTTTTTAAGACGTAGTTATAACGTGTCGCGTTTTTATCATTACTGGTTTTTGTGTAAAAAGGTAAAAAAATTCTATTACAATACATAATATAACTCCTGATATTTCTCAGCCCACTTAATATTTCTTTAATAATCTTTTTGATTTTCAATAAAGTTTAACTACTAAAAAAATTAAAAAAAAAAAAGTATAAATAAATTAATAAAACAACGCGAAATTATTCACAAGGCGCCTTAAGTTCAAAAGTGACTGACTTAGTGATATTTTTACTGCAATACTTGATTTTGGATCTAGGACATTTTGGCGTGGCCGTTTTGGTGTAAACTCAATTTCGTTTTGGCGAAAATTAATACTCTATTATTTAATTACATATTAGTTTGAAACGATACACTTTTTAAATTAAACAGTATTTATTGGATTTTGAGTGAAGATGAGATGCTAGTGTTTTTGCAATGATCTACTTTTTCGTATAGAAATATTTGTTCAAAAACTTCATACACAAACTTTTAAGATCACAAATCGCACCCCAGCAGTACTTTACATAAAGTTTGGATCAAAAAACGATGGTTTTCGAATTTTTTTTTCAAATTTTGGGTAGACCCCACCCCCCCCCCAAAAAAAAAAAATAAATAAATAAATAAATAAATAAATGAGGAATTGAGAAATTCGAAAAATAACCTCTTTAAAGTACCAACTGGAGGCAAATTCGGTTTTTCAAAAAGTTGCTGATTGAAGCATTTTTAGTTAGAAAACAACTGTGTGTGTAGGCAAAAATTACAAAAATCTTCTTTTTTTTTATGTAGAATTCTTATATATAATTTAAATACTTATTTTTGTATAGAGGTTAAAAAATAGTAATAGTTTTTGGTGAAATGTGGAAATCCCAAAAAGACAAATTTCTTGGATTTTTCGGACTATTGATATTATTACATGGAATATTTTCAAAGTCACCTCTAATTTCTTAAACACCAGCCTCGTGGAAAAAAAAAAAAAAGCCATCGAAATATTGAAACGATGTAAATTTGATGGGTGTGGGGAGGGATGAACGAGTAATATTCAACGTGTACACACGCACGCACGCACACATTCGCGTCTCATACGAATATTATGCCCCGGGGGCGAAAGTATCCCTCGCCGGGATAGAACTTTGCGAAACATTTACGTTACACACACACACACACACATATGAACGACGATATGATGTAATATTATCGCGCGAGGGACGGGGACGCAGGGATGTTGTAGTGGCGGCGCAAGGGGGGTTGGGGAAATTTTCTTCCCGCACACCTGTAGCCGAGGAGTCCGGTCACGCCGGGGACAACAGGGTCCGAAACACGCATCGCCGCGTGCCATACGGTCCCTGCGAAGGGACCGGCGGAAACGAAAAGGAAGGGACGGTGTTCGTTCGTGTCCCCGCACGTCGTTAAAAAGCCGTCATCGCACGCGTAGGCGACCGACATCGGCGACGGTGGACTGTGCGTACGCCGAGGCGCGTGTGACGGCTCCTCGGAAACGACGTGATATTATTATTATTATTATTATTATTATTATTATTATTAGTTTGTGATTTATGTGGAGACGAGAACGCCCGCGACATCTGTGGCCGCGTGCCCGGCTCGGGTCCACTCTCGGTTCGTGACTTAAACTTTGCACCGAGAGACGTGTGAGTGTGTGTGTGTGTGTGTGTGCAGCGAAACAGATTTCGAAAACGTACTACTCCGCAGCCGATAGGCAAAGTATTTGGAAAAAAAAATAAAAATTTAATTTGTCGTTTTCCAGTTGACGCCGCAAGGGGTGGTTTTGGGGCTGAAAACTATCGGTGTTTTGTATAAGGATAACAAAAAAAAAATTGTCTAGATAAGATAACACGTCATTGTTTATTGAAAATTTATCTAGGTTATGTAAATAGATAACAATTTAAATATTTATCTAGATAAAAAATATATATATATATATATATATAACTTTGAATCGGAATTTTACTATTAATAAAAATAATATATAGTACTTGATTATGATTTATTTGTTTCAAAATACAATTATTAATTTATTCTCCTTATTTAGAGAAATTTTCGAATCAACATTTTGTTCTGGAATCTAGATGCTACTAAGATGTCATTTGTCGAAATTCTGAACGGTTTTTTTACAAAATTTGAGTAAAAGTTCACAAAATTTGACAAAATGAAATTTGAATAAAAATTCAATAAATTATCTAGATATAGATTGTCGTGTAGTTTATATTGATCGGACATTCCCGCGATGTTTCCAAATCGGTATTGCTAGACTGACTTCTTTTTGTGCCCCGTTTTATAATTTTCAAAATACGGTAGCCCTTATGTAGACGATGACATTTCGGTAAATGGACCAATTTTTTTCATCTTATTTAATTATTTGTATTTATTTATATGATTTGAAGTTTCTGGCGTGTTTTTGAGTTTACGTTGGGGTAAGTGAAACGGAAAATACTTTCCAGTAATATGGAGAACAAGTAATTGTACCATTTATTATTTTTAAAAGAATGGAAATATCCGATTTTTTCCTCCGGTTATATAAAGGATTGAGGATTTAGACTGTTGAGAATATCATTTAAAAAATATTATAATTTTTATCATTTTAAGTTTTATTATTATAACCAATACAATGTTTTCAATTTGGCAAATAAAAAATACATGAGGCGAACAAAGTATACAGTGTACAATTTTTAGACAACGTACACATTTAAGGGATGAAGTAGACCTGTTTAAAAACTCTAATGTTCTTATAGTCCTAAAGCGAATTCGATCAATACGGGCGGAAAGTATGACATTGAAAATTAAAAGTAGTTAATACCAAGATCGCGCACAGTCTCAACTTCGGGTAAGGGAATTTTATCAATGTTATAATAATAAAAGTTTATTTTATTTTTGGTTCAATAATTTCCAAGCGTTTATAAGCAATTGATATTTAATTTATTATCATCACAGAAATTTAATTAAATTATTAAAATATCATTTCGGAGAGCAAGGCAGTCTCCGTTTTATTAAAAAAATTGTGTGGTAAAGATTAAATAAGGTCATTTGTAAAGAGTTGAAACTGACAGGATTTTGAAACCACAACCTAAAGCAACCACGGAGATAAGTGTCCGCCTTTTGGGTCACCATACCAAATGGGACCAGTAACTCAAAAGACAAATGACCATTGACTTTGACTCGTTGATCATTCATATAATGATTTCCAAAAACACCAGTTTTTTGTAATTTAAAAAATTAAGATTGAAAAGGTTAACCGAATCAAACGCTTTATAAAAGTCAGTGTATATAACATTGGTTCCCAATCTTTTAGATTCTGAATGAAGTGAAGAAGCTAGTGTTTTTACAATGATGTTTATGTTTTATTTATTTATTTATTTTTTTTTTTCTGTGTACAACTTTTCGTATAGAAATACTTGTCCAAAAGTTTCGATCAATAACTTTTTGAAACCGAATTTGCCTCTAGATTGTACTTTAAAGAGGTCATTTTTTGAATTTCT